>APFE031516321.1:124694-245503 GCA_000404065.3 Pinus taeda | reverse complement strand
TAAAACATATCTATTTCCGCCAAGTGATGGTACTTGCATCGGTCCACACACATCAGAGTGGACAATCTCCAAGGGTGCTTTTGCCCTTATACTCTTTCCTGCTGGAAAGCTTTCTTTGTGTTGCTTGCCCAAGATGGAGCCTTCACAAAGGCTGTCCGGTTTTTCAATCAACGGTAATCCTTTTACCATTCTCTTTCTGTGCAACAAATTCAGGCCTCCGAAATTGAGATGTCCAAATATCAAGTGCCACAACTAATTCTCATCTTTCACTTGCTCCTGAAAGACTTCTTGTGTTACAGCTGCAATAGTTCTTCCTTCCTTCAAATCTGCCCTGAGTTTGAGAGGAAACATTCTATTGCTGGTCATCTGCACCTGTGCAATGATCTTCTTATTTGGAGGTATATCTCTGATTGTACACATATCATCTTTGAAGAACACGTTGTAACCTTTGTCAATGAGCTGCCCAATGCTCAAAAGATTACATTTCAGACCAGATACATAGTATACCTCTGGCACAAACATCTGTTCTCCATTTTTTGCTCGGATACTGACACTGCCTTTACCCTTGACAGCTATCTTACTATCAGTCCTTGTTGTTACCTCAGATTTCACATCTTCATCCAGATTGGCAAACATTGCTATATTTCCAGTCATGTGATTACTACAACCTGAGTCTAAGAACCAAACATCTTCTTGTTTGTCTTGTGCAATGTTACATGTTAACAACACATTCTTTGAATTCTTATTTTCTTCATTTGCAAAATTAACATTCTGCCTACTATTCATGTCATTTTGTTTTTTCCTACATTCATTGGCATAGTGCCCATATTTATTAAAATAATGACATTGGACTTGGGATTTGTCATACCTTTGTCCATGAGCTTGTCGTTTGCTTGAACCTTCATCTTGGTTCTAATTGCAGCTCCTTCCGCTTGTGCTTGCAGGATAATATCTGCCTCTGTTTTGGCTTCTTCCACGACCTCTGTTATTTGCCTTGCCTCGGCCTTTTCTTTGGCTGAAAGACATCTGAGTCTTGAATGCTTGCTCAAAAGAGGAATCTGTTCCTCTACTCAATCTGTGTTCATGAGACATAAGAGAAGCACTCAGTTCATCTACGGTGAAGTGCGAGAGATCTTTTGTTTCTTCTATTGCTACCACAACAGCTTCAAACCTTGAGGGTAAACATCTCAAGATCTTCTCTACGATCCTTCTTTCTTCAAGAATTTCACCATGAGATCTAATCTAGGTTATCAACCCAATAACCTGAGTGAAGAATGAATCTATTGTATCAGATTACTTCATGCTGAGTGTTTCAAAGTCTCTCCTCAACATCTGTAACTTTGCAGTCTTCACCTTCTCCATGCCTTGATAGGCAGTTTTCAGAGTATCCCATGCTTCTTTGGATTTTGTTGCTGATGCAATCCGTGGAAAGATACTTTCATGTACTGATTGGAAGAGAAGAAAGAGGGATTTGGCATCCTTCTTCTTGTCACTCTTCAGCTGGTCTCTTTCTGCTGCTGTCAAAGCAGCCAGTGCTGTTGCATCTGCAGGTTCAGCATAGCCAGTTTCAACTAGCTCCCATATTCCTTGAGAAGCAAACAATGCTTTTATTTTTATGGACCAATCATTGTGATTTTTCCCATTGAACTGTGGCAGTTGGGAATTTGTCAAACCTGTTCCAGCATCTGCCATCTTAAAAGAAAAGATGCTGACTGTAAAATTAAAAGACAAGCAAGAACTTTCTCTGCTGGAAAAAATCTGCTTTTTGAACTTCTTACAGCTCCTACAGTGAAAAACAAAACTCTGTTTTTGACTCACTGAGTGCCTAGACTAGCTCTGATACCATGTTGGAATTTTATGGTGAATTCCATAACACAAAACATCATAGAACAACTCTCTGATATGATGGAATTTTCTGCTAAATTCCTTAACAAACAGACAACACAAAACTGCTCTTTTTCTGCACAGAAAACTGTAAATTTCGTTTTCTGGACTTGGTGTTGCAGCAACAGGAATCGGTGTTGTAGCAACGCTGATCGTGGTGTTGCAGCAATGGGAAAAATACTCTGTTTTTTAATAACACAGAAAAAACATAAAATTGTTTTTGACACTAAGTCACTTTAAGAAAAGTGACGCTTTGTGTAACAGCAACTAAAGTAAGGGGCGTCAAATCACTAATAGACTTACAGAGTGAAATCAAAGTGTTTTTGACACTTGGTGTAACAACAACTCAAAATCAGCAAAATAGTGAACTGATAAACTATAAACAAAACTGATACATTAAACTTAGCTATTACAAGAGGAACGCTTCAGTTCCAGAAATCGATTTTCTCTAACTCAGAAAATCGCAGGTTCAGCACTGCTGTGCAATTACAGAAGAGACACACTCTGTTCTTCTAACCTTCTCTCAGAAACAGAACTGTTGTTCTAAAATTTCTTACACTCAGACAGAAAACAGAACTGTTGTTCAAGAAATCTCTTGCACTTCCTGATGAATGAACAGGACTGCTGTGCGTTACATTTATAGGAAAAATAAATATCTGATTTTAATCATAAACTAAACAAAATATCTGCTGATAATTATCTGCGTATTTATTGCAGAAGAGGCGGTGATGACTTTTACGGCAAAAGTAAGTCGGTTGTCTGCAGGGGATTTAATTCTACAAAATATCAGTGGACTTTTGCGGCTTCCGAATAATCTGAAATTAATTGCTGAAGATCAAATCTGCAGTTGGAATTAATTTCCAACACATTTTAATGGTACTCGGTAGTCCCCGTGATTTTAATAATATAACAAGGGCTGCAGACAGTGGCAGTCCCCGCCGATTTGAAAGGAGACATCACATACCAAGGCATTTTATCGATTTGAGAACTGTCTATAAAACATAAACTCCATGACGTGTTTGTCAATTTCATATATTTCATCTTTTGCATGAATTCAGAAAATGTCGGCAATGGACAATGGGTGTCAATGGAAATACAAGAACTTGGCCAGACAGAGTCAAACGAACAACATTTGTCAAAGAAGTTTGCTAACACTATATCCGAAGTAGCTAAAACAAAAATAAGACACACGATTATCATAAGAGCTAAAACAAAAATGAGCATTACAGGGAGTTGCATGAATGACGCGTAAAAGCCAGTCATACGTGAAATTAAGACCTGGAACCTCATGGATAGAAAGATAATCTAATAGCAATTCCTCTACTGAAGCATTATTTAAGGCGAGAGGATGCGAGGATGATCGATTATCACATACATAAATGCACATAGACCTCCTTCCGCTCCGATGTGATGGTAGCTTTGGCATCACATCTAGAATAAAAACTTTCAAAACTTTCTGGGGTTCAGTCGGCTGTCTTTCTTTTATTAATAACAACCATAATTAGGTGTGCAGAAGGTAAAGAGTGTTGTGGGTTTCCACTATCTGCAGGCTGTGACTACGCTCTGTGGGCTGGCCGGGTTTCCACTTGGTTGTACTCGAGGTCGAGGTTTAGGCCTGATTAAAAACCGGCCACATTTGACTTCTTTACCACTAAACTCCAGCCTAGTATGCAGAAATTAGGCTTGAGAATAATTTCAGATTGATGTTTCTAAACTTAAGAATCAAGTCGAAAGGTTAGAAGCAGAAAGAAATTAGCAAACAACATCCTGGGCAGAAGTCTGTAATCAAAAGAATGAGGTTATCAGAGGATTACATGAAATAATAAAAGATAAGGAAAC
The DNA here is from genome assembly GCA_000404065.3 of Pinus taeda. Classification (NCBI taxonomy): domain Eukaryota; kingdom Viridiplantae; phylum Streptophyta; class Pinopsida; order Pinales; family Pinaceae; genus Pinus; species Pinus taeda. The sequence continues at coordinate 241,780 of APFE031516321.1, read as the reverse complement.
AAAGTTGCGATCCATACAAAACTTATTGAACTCCTAGTCCATATGGAGAAAAACCCTTATAAAAGCGAAAGAAAAAATCTGAGGTTTTATGTTATAACAGATAGTTTTTAATGTTATAGCAGACAATTTTCCGCCTATTGATGCCAGCGTTTTAAGCAATTGCTCTGATGTTATAGCAGATAGTAGGATTAAGTTCCAGTCCATCAACAATAGACATTTCATTTGTCATATAAATCGATATCCAACCCGATGGCGAGAGTAATTCCAAAAGCTTTTCATGTATTTTAATTATTCTTTGTTACATCTGAGACGAATGTCTCATAAGATGTAAGTTTCTTATCAAGTAAGAAAATACAATACAAATCCAAAAGCTATAAATCTGGCTACAGCGATAAATCCAGCTACAGCGATGTGTAAGAGAGTCTTTCCATCATGTAAGAAATGGTGAAAAAGATAATAAAAACTTGAGAATAAAATTTTCTTATGATGTGTAAGAGAGTCTTTCCATCATGTAGAAGTGGTGGAAAAGATAATAAAAACTTCTTAACAGATTTATCTACAGCGATGTGTAAGAGAGTCTTTCCATCATGTAGAAATGGTCGAAAAGATAATAAAATTTTCTTATGATGTATAAGAGAGTCTTTCCATCATGTAGAAGTGGTGGAAAAGATAATAAAAACTTCTTAACAATGTGTAAGAGAATCTTTCTTTGATGCAAAAAAGTGGTGGAAAAGATAATAAAAGTGGAAGAGCCAGAGGAAGATCGAGTAATAGAGGACGAGGCAGCAGAGATCAAAGACGTCTGCGAGATAATTATTATCATGAAGAGAAATCTCAGCAATGTCCTAATTTAAGGGGGAGTTACAATAGAACATGGCAGTGAGGAAGTCAAAGGTATGATATTTCTAAAGTTAAATGTTATTATTGTAAAAGATATGGCCATTTTGCTCCTAAGTGTTTGAAGAGGATGGAGATGTTGGTAAGCAATCTGCACACATGAGAGGAACTTGAAGATGGAAGCCGGTGTTTATGACATGTAACGTGACTCAAGAATGTTCGAATAGTATTTGGTTTTTAGATAGGGGCTGCAACAATCACATGACTTGAAACAAAGATTTGGTTTCCAATCTAGACACCAATATTCAGTGTGAGGTCAAGTTGGGTAATGATATTAAGGGTGATAGAAGAACAATTGATGATGTTAACTATGTGCCTTGCTTGAAATGCAATTTATTGAGCATTGGACAATTGATAGAGAAAATTTATAAAGTGTTCTTCAAGAATAATGAGTGTACTATCATTAACAAATATCCAACTAAGCCGCTGATAGCAAGAGTAGAAATGAAAAAGAATAGGTTGTTTCTGCTTATAATGAGAAATGAATTGACTCCATCCTTGAATGCTTACAAAACTAAGAATTTCGACGAGTCGTGGTTATGGCACTTAAGATATGGTCATTTATATTTTGGTGGTCTAGATTTGTTGCAGAAGAAACAAATAGTGAAAGGGTTACCCAGTATTCAAAAACCAATGAGCTCATGTGAAAGTTGTATACTTGCAAAACATCATAGACATAAATTTGTTTTTGGAATTTCGTACATGGCGAGAGTTCCATTGGAGATTGTTCACACAGACTTATGTGGAATAATGCAAACACCTTCTTTGGCTGGTAATGTTTACTTTTTGACTTTTATTGATCACTACAGTCGAAAAACATGGATTTATCTTCTAAAACAGAAATCTAAAGCATTTTCTGTTTTTAAAAGATTTAAAGCTATGGTTGAAAAGGAAAGTGGAAACCATATTAAATTTTGGGATCAGATAGAGGTGGTGAATATATGTTAACAAATTTCATTGAGTTTTGTCAATCACATGGAATCAAGAGGTAGTTTACTACACGTTATACTCCATAGCAAAATGGAATCGCTGAAAGGAAGAATCGAACTATTATGAAAATGGCTCGAAGTATGTTGAAGGAGAAGCATCTACCAAATTAATATTAGGGAGAAGTTTTAGCTTGCGCTGTTTATATTCTTAACAGAAGTCTGACTAAGAGCGTGAAGGATCGAGTTCCCGAAGAAGCATGGAATGGTAAGAGTTGTCATATATCTCATTTAAGAATTTTTGGTTGCATCTCTTATGCACATGTTCCTGAAGAATTAAGAAAGAAGTTAGATGATAGAAGTGAGAAATTTATATTTATTGGATATAGTGACGAGTCTAAAGCATATAGACTTTATAATCCCATCACCAAGAAATATATTATCAATAGAGATGTTGAGTTCAAGGAAGAAGAACCTTCAGATGGAAGGATATATAAATCTATTGCAGAGACAATTGTATTATCTCATGGATATGATAATGAAGATGAGCAAGAAGTACAGGGTGGACAACCAATTCCATATACACCTGCTCCAAGCACACCAGTAAGCCGATCACTAAGTGTTAGTCCATTACAATTCAGAACTCTGAGAAATCATGAACATGGTGAACCATCAGGTTATGGTGGACAAGAAACAACCGGATCAGAGGTAAGTAATGATTGTAATCCTACAATAGCTACATTGAAGAATAGAATTAAAAGTCAAAATACTAAACGTTTAAAGGAATTGTATGTGAAAAATGATGATTTAGGTCAAGTTTCAAATTTTGCATTACTTGCATATGATCCAGTAAATTTTGATGAAGCCGTGAAAGAAAAAGTCTGGATAAAAGCCATGGATAAAGAAATTGTTGCCATGGATGAAGAAATTGATGCCATAGAAAGAAATAATACTTGGGAACTTGTAAATTTTCATGAAGGTAAAAATACTATAGGTGTTAAATGGATTTACAAAACTAAAGTGAACGTTGAAGGTGAAATTGAAAAGCATAAAGCAAGACTTGTAGCTCAGGGGTTTAGTCAACAACCTGGTATTGATTATAATGAAACTTTTGCACTTGTAGCTAGACTTGACACAGTGAGAACGATATTAGATATACCTACACAAAATAAATGGAAAATATATCAAATGGATGTTAAGTCTGCATTTTTGAATGGTTTTCTAGAAGAAGATATTTACGTGAAACAACCTCGTGGATATGAAATTGATGGTCAAGAAGATAAAGTTTACAAATTAAAGAAAGCATTATATGGATTGAAACAAGCACCCCAAGTATGGTATAGTAGAATTGATGAATATCTGAGCACCAATGGATTCATCAGGAGTCCAAGTGAGCCAACTTTTTATACACAAGTAAACGAGAATGGTAAAATTTTGATTGTGTGCTTGTATGTTGATGATTTGATTTTCACTGGAGATCTCTCAATAGATGATTTTAAGATGAATATGAAAAGAGACTTTGATATGATTGATTTAGGCCTAATGAAATATTCTCTTGGTATTGAAGTAACTCAATCTGAAGATGGTATTTTCATTTGTCAATCTAAGTATGCAAAGGATATATTGAAAAGGTTTAGGATGCAAAATTGTAAGTCAATTGCAACCCCAATTGCAATTGGTACAAAACTCAGTAAGGATGATCATGGTTCAGATATTGATCCAACCTTGTTTAAATGATTGGTTGGAAGTCTTATGTATTTGATTGCAACAAGAACTGATACAATGTTTGGTGTAAGTTTCATTTCCAGATTCATGGAGTCTCCGAAGAGCTTGCATTGGCTAGTTGGAAAAAGGATTTTAAGATATGTTGCTGGAACAAGAAATTATGGTATCCGGTATGCATCTGATTTAAATTTTAAACTAACTAGATATACAGATAGTGATTTTGCAGGCAATATTGATGACAGGAGGAGCACATCTAGGTATGTGTTCAGTTTTGGTTCAGGTGCAGTTTCATGGGTATCAGTGAAGCAATCCACTGTGACTCTATCTTCAACTGAAGCAGAGTGTGTTGCATCCATGACAGCAGCATGCCAAACTTTTTGTATGAGAAGAATTTTGAAAGAGTTATTGCATGAATAGAAAGAACCCACTCATATTTTCTGTGACAACAAATTTGCTATTGCATTATCAGGAAATCATGTTTTCCATAAGAAAAGTAAACATATTGATACGAGGTATCATTTCATTTGAGAATTTGTAAGCAATAATGAAATATGTATGGAATTCTATAGATCAGAAGACCAATTTGCAGACATATTTACAAAACCCTTGGGAAAAGAACTCTTTGAAACTCATAGGGAAAACATAGGGGTATTCATCATGCAAGGACATTTTGATGTAATAGCAAAGTTTTGTTTTTTCATTTTTGTGAAATAATTAAGGGGCAAAATGTAAAAATAATTATTTCATGACCGCCACCACCTTGGCTCTTCTTGCCACCGCCTTGGCTCTTCATTCTTCCAAAGGTCAGCACTGCCTCACCGCCTACAGAATGAAAGGGCAGCACTGCCTGGGACATGAATATTTTAATTGTTGTAAACAACATTAATGGTATAAATACATATGCTTAGCCGAGGAAGAGAATTCACTCTTGGTTTTTGGTTGTGTAATTTGTGGCAGCTATAGCTGTTGTTATTTGAATTTTTGTATTCCTGTTTCTTTCACGTTCTAGTGCTTGATTCAATCTTTGGAAAACTATTAGTTGAGATTATTTTCATAGACCTTTGTTTCCTTCTGCTTCTAAATAAATTCATCCACCAATTACCTCTCGCACAATACATTTTGCAATCTAGATTGGAGTCTCAGGCACCATACCTTCTGCGAACTAGATTGGAGATGGCCTAGAGTAGGCTTACCACTATTAACTCGAAAGCAGGAAAACCTCTGATAACATTAGGCTTCTTTACCACTCTTAAAGTAGAAAAACCTCTAATAACATCATCAAGTGCTCCTTTGAAATACCAAATTTGTTCTCAATGCCCAATGTTTTTAAGACACTAAAATCCATTTAGACAATAACTAAATGGTAGACAGATGGTAGAGATATGGTGTCGTGTTCGATGGTAGGGATATGGTGTCATCTAGCTAAAATGTGAGATGAACGAGCTACTCGTACATATATAATACCCAGACATATATAATATGTGAGCGAGCTTGTAGTTATAAGATGTGATCCAACGTTGAAACATTTTTGAAATAATGTTAAATCTAAGCTCATACTAAATTAACATCGAAATAAAATTTCAACATTGGTTTAAAGATGAAATTAGTAAGTTGATAATGCTATTTAATACGAAATCAATACTTATCGAATGCTATAGTCCCTGCCTTCGGCAAAGGCAGGGACTAATAACAATTACTTATGAGAAAATGAGTTTAAATATAACATTACATAATGTTATTTTCTTAGGTAAAAAGATGCTCGAGTACATCGTTATTTGTTTATTGTCAAGCAATTATTGTTCCTATCAAAGCGGTTTGAAATCTCTAGTTGTCAATGACAAAATATACGGAATTTAACCCTAATGACAATATTCATATATCAATCAAGGGAAACATATTCAATGGAAACAATATTCATATATGGCATTCAGATGAGAAAACGCATTGAACAATGATGGACGATATCAGCAACTTACTGTTAATTTCAACTACAAGTGAAGAACACATCTCAAGCACTTCCCCTCCAACAACAACGATGGACGATATCACCAACTTACCGTTAATTTCAGCTACAGGTGAAGAACACATATTAAGCACTTCCCCTCGCACAACAAATCAGATGCTTTGTTGATCTCTGAAAAGGGTAGTTCATGTGTAATACATTCTTCAAATCTAATTTCCTACCATCAAAATGTATAAATATATGCAGAAAATAAAGATATTAATAGCCATTTTTTTCTTCTGAAAATATTTTTTTCCTTGAATATTCTAAGATCTCCCTCTGGTCTCAAAATATTCTAGAAATCTGTAATGCCAACAGTTCCGAGGCCAAAAATGGCCACAGTTGATCTAGGTTCAACATCCATTGTTTTCAAAACATCGCAAACAACTGATTATGCAACACAAATATCTATCATTCTACCTTAGTTTCACCACTCTATTTAAAGAAAACTATATCACTGTGAGAGTGCATAATAAGCATCAAGAGTAAATATACTTGTGGTTACGCTGCAGCCAAGTAGGCATGCTTTATCCAAAGGTGCCTGTGGATTGATTTTGGCAACGCATGCATAATCGATGACTGTGTGCTCACTAAATGTGGAAGTCGACATGAAATGGAAAATGGGCTATCCCATAATCAAGAAATGTGATTTTCTTCTCATCACGTTTCTCCCGACCACACTACAGAATTTCTTACACATATTGGTCTTCTTGGATTTACAGCACACACAATCTCCACACTCCCCTGTGAACAACAAGATTAATGATCTCTGATGAAAATGAGATTTGGGTATAAGCCCAAAATCCCAATTTCATTAGAATCTCGAACCTGGCCCCGTTTATAATCGCCACAATCACACAAGATGGGTGTCAAGTACTAAAACTCTGCCACAAACCATCTTACAAACACACAGGAGTATTGTATAAATTCTGCTCCAACCCACTTGATACGGATATCAAAATATGTATTATTGCCCTATAAATATCAGCGATCCGCATCACCACCCAAGGCCGATGCAACGCGAGTCTTCGCTACTCTGATCTGTTTGCATATACAGGATCTGATCCATATTAACAATTTAAATACACGTCGCCCCAGAAAGAGCAAGTCCACACGCCATTCCCATTGCACTAAAAATTACAAAATAGGCAGAGAACCGTAGACGCATTTTTAATAGTACACAGTCCGTTATATAACGGCGATTAACAACGCTTGCAAAACCCAGACCACAAAGTAGTCGTCCAAGCAGAAGAATGTATAATGAATCCAGATTATATGCTACTGCATATACCAGGTTTCCAATGACAAGAACAATGCTACTGGAAAGAAGTGGCCTGAAATAGGACCTGTTTGACCATGCACTTAAATAAACTGAAGACACCAACTGTGCAATAGGCATACATCCAATTATTAATCCAATCCGTATTACACACGCCTATAATCGAACCTATATATAACAATTAAACGATATTAGATTGCCATCGTTCTTTTGACTGATCCATGGTCGATCAACAAGAACGCAACACAGGAATTCATTCATTAGTTAAACTATAAACTCACAACTCAATAGACAGGAATAACACATAATATATAATTCGATTATTTACAAAAGATCACTTGATCTAAGGCATTGTATCCTTAGCCAACAAATCCACACCGATTACATTTTTTCCACTCACAAATTACCTCACAGAGCAGATCCCTACAACACAAATATCTTACACCCCTATTGCATTACATTGATATAGGAAGTCTTAGAAAGGATCGATCCTATCCTCCACTGCTTTTCCTCCAACGAAAGATCTTCAAAAGCATGCATGGCTATTAACAACTATTTTAAATCCACTTTAAATCTGCTTTTCTGCTTTAAAATAGGCTTTCCATGTTTGCTTGCTTTGTTGTTGGGTGCTCCCGCATCAGACTCTCGAGGCACAAAAATTTATGACCTCCTCGTCATATGCTTCTGGTCTTCGTAATAGCAATTTTATCCGTTGCATTCCTTCACTAGAACTGCTTCTATGATTGTGAGCTGCAACCAACCTCTGCAGTAACAGTCTCCTCTGTTACACGATACCTCACCAAGCCCTCCTCACTCGGTCTTTTAGCATCCTTCTCTAGGTTGCTGCAAATCTTCTCACCTTCTGCTGCCACCATCTGTATAAACTCTCCAGCTTTAACATAGTTGTACCTCTTTCTCCTTATGCTCGCATTCTTCTTTCTTCTCTCAGGAATCCTTTCCTTGCTCTGATACCACCTGATGAAAATGAGATTTGGGTATAAGCCCAAAATCCCAATTTCATTAGAATCTCGAACCTGGCTCCATTTATAATCGCCACAATCATACAAGATGGGTGTCAAGTACTAAAACTCTGCCACAAACCATCTTACAAACACACGGGAGTATTGTATAAATTATGCTCCAACCCACTTGATACGGATATCAAAATATGTATTATCGCCCTATAAATAGCAGTGATGTGCATCACCACCCAAAGCCGATGCAACGCGAGTGTTCACTACTCCGATCCGATGGCTTATACATGATCCGATCCATATTAACAATTTAAATACACATCACCCCAGAAAGAGCAGGTCGACACGCCATTCCCATTGCACTAAAAATTACAAAATAGGGAGAGAACCGTAGACGCATTTTTAATAGTACACAGTCCGTTATATAACGGCGATTAACAACGCTTGCAAAACCCAGACCATAAAGAATTCGTCGAAGCAGAAGAATGTATAATGAATCCAGATTATATGCTACTGCATATACCAGGTTTCCAATGACAAGAACAATGCTGCTGGAAAGAAGTGGCCTGAAATAGGACATGTTTGACCATGTACTTAAATAAACTGAAGACACCAACTATGCAATAGGCATACATCCAATTATTAATCCAATCTGTATTACACATGCCTATAATCGAACCTATATATAACAATTAAACGATATTAGATCGCCATCGTTCTTTTGACTGATCGATGGTCGATCAACAAGAACGCAACACAAGAATTCATTCATTAGTTAAACTATAAACTCACAACTCAATAGACAGGAATAACACATGATATATAATTTGACTATTTACAAAAGATCACTGGATCTAAGGAATTGCAGCCTTAGCCAACAAATCCACACCGATTACATTTTTTCCACTCACAAATTACCTCACAGAATAGATCCCTACAGCACAGATATCTTACACCCCTATCGCATTACATTAATATAGGAAGTCTTAAAAAGGATTGATCCTATCCTCCACTGCTTTTCCTCGAACGAAAGCTCTTCAAAAGCATGCATGGCTGTTAACAACTGTTTTAAATCCACTTTAAATCTACTTTTCTGCTTTAAAACAGGCTTTCCACGTTTGCTTGCTTTGTTGCTGGGTGCTCCCGCATCAATCTCCCTCTCTAATATCTCTCATGCTTTCTCTTATGCTCTCTACTATCCTGTATCATTTTTGTTGAGATTGTGGATTTCAAAAATAATCAAATGATTAGGAGCACGCTCAATTAATAAACTTTTTTTCTTTATGGTTTTTTGGATTTTCGGATATTCTCAAAATTTATAATAAAAATAAAATGTCAAAAAACGTACTGCGGAGGATCCACCTACACTTCCTCTATAACAAGCGGCTGCTTCTATTAAACATATTTAGGAAATTTAATTTTTAGGGAGGGGCAGAGAGCTATGACTTTTGCGAAGCTACTTTCGGGGAGCTAGCTCTGATTTCATGCAGATTTCAGAAACTTAATGAATAATATTCACTCATGGAAAAAACAACAAAGTAGGCTTGGAGCAACACAATAAAAACTTAGTATTAAATTCTAAAACATGAAAATACATTCACATGAGACTATGGCTCGTTCACTAAGTAAAATCTAAAATTTCATGTGGAATAACATACAGTGGACCATTGTAATTGTTGTTTTCACATGCCCACCAAAATGTGTTCCACCATTTTCTCCCCAGAGACTTGCTCTCTCTTTTTCTCTAACCTCTTACTCTCTAACCTATTACAAAATGACTTTTACATTCATATATAACTATTGTTTTCACGCGCCCACTAAAATGTGTTCCACTATTCTCTCCCCAAAGACTTGCTCTCTCTTTTTCTCTAACCTCTTACTCCCTAACCTATTACGAAATGACTTTTACATTCATATATAACTCAACATACAATTTTACATTTAATTCATGACAGAGAAAAGTAATTAATACGATTTTGTTTATTGAGCGTAATCAAAATCGCACATGCGTTTTTGGAGTGTAGGCAATAGTTTTTGAATGAATGCTTGCCCATATCTATTTACCAAAGTGCATTGATTGCTTTAAATTCCTTGCTACATTTCGGAATGGTTCACGTTTGGCTTCAGTCCTTCCATCTTCAAACAGAGACTCAACCTGCAAAGATACGTCTCACAAGTATGGCTGTTGTCAGGCTATTCATTGTGGTGATTGGGATTATTATTTCCAATACTCCTCCTTAATCACAATTTCCACCATTGATAATTCACACACAGTTACTAAGATAAACAAAACTTTCACCTGCCAATGGCTTTGTGAAAATATTAGCAAATTGTTCTTGTGACCTACAGTGCTACAACACAATTTCATCATTGTTAATCAACTCTCTAATAAAATGATACTTAGCATCAATATGCTTCTTCCTCTTGTGGAAGACAAAATTCTTTGACAATGCAATTGTTGAGATGTTGTCGCAGAAAATAGTTGTCGCTCCCTCTTGGTCATCACGAAGATCCCTCAACATCCTTCTCATCCAAACTACCTGACACGTTGTTGCTATTGCTGCGAAATATTCAACTTCTACTATTGACAATGACATTATTAGTGGTTGCTTGGAGGCCCATGAAATGGCTCCGGAGCCCAAATGAAAATCATATATTGACGTGCTCTTTCTGTCATCGACATGGTCTTCCCAATCACTATTAGTGTAACCAACCAGCCTGAAATCACTTGTTGTTGTGTACAGGATGCCACACTGTTTTGTCCCATTGACATACCTCAGAATCCTTTTTGCTACTTGCCAATGTGTCTCATTGGGTGTCTCCATGAACCTTGACACCAAACTTACTGTATACATTATATCTGGCCTAGTGGTGGTCAAATCCATCAAGCTTCCTATCATGCTTTTGTATAATGTCAGATTGACATTGCTGTTGCAATATTCTTTGCTCAACTTCAAGCCTATGAGAGTTGGAGTTGGTGCGGTCTTGGTGTTCTTCATTTTAAACCTCTCCAAAATTTTTGCCACATAGTTTGCTTGAGAGATAAAAATTCCATTTTATGTTTACTTCACTTCTATTCCCAAAAAATATCTTAACAATCCCAAGTCGGTCATTTCAAATTCACTCTTCGTGACTTGTTTGAAATTAGTGATGAGGAAATCATCACTACTTGTAAAAGTAAAATCATCTACATATAAGACGACAATGAGAATCTTACCTTTTCTCTCTTTCATGTAGATAGTAGGCTCACCGTCACATTTTTCAAAACCATTGTCCAACGAGTAAGCATCTATCCTGCTATACCATGAGCGTGGTGCTTGCTTCAAACCCATAAAGAGCTTTCCTCAATCGATATACTTTGTCCTTTTGGCCTCCAATCTCATAACCAAGTGGCTTCACGACATACACTTCCTCTTTCAGCACTCCATTCAAGAACACTAATTTTACGTCCATTTGATACACTCTCCATTTATGCTACGCAGCAATTGCCACAACTGTGTGCACTGTCTCCATCCGCGCAACTGGCGCAAACTTCTCCACATAATATCTTCCATGCTACTGCTTCTATCCTTTGACAACTAGCCTTTCTTTGTGCCTTTCAATCTTTCCATCAATGTTGCTTTTGGTCTTATAGACCCACTTCACTCCAATAACATGTTTTCCTTTTGGAAGGCTCACTAACTCCCATGTGTCATTCCTTTCTATTGCTTTTATTTATTCCTCCATTGCCACAACCCATTTTTCTTCTTTGACTGCATATTCAAAGTGGATTGGGTCATCTATATGACAAAATAATGCAAATAAGGAATTTAGACCTACGTCACTATCAAATTCATCTTTCTCATAAATTTCATTTAAATTTATGAACGTTGGTCTTCTTGTGCTTGCTGAAGATGGGCTTGATATGTCACTTGGTGTCACGCTTCGTGGTGTGCTTAGAGAAGCACTTGCTTGGCTACGCAAAATTGTCCTATTATTTGTTGATGGCGTTGCTTGTTGTCTTCTTTGTTTCACCTGAATAGGAGTAGAGGGAGTCACCGTTGAAGAATTACTTGCTACCATTAATTCCTTTTTGTCCACATGTGGTATGCATGCTTTGTCATTGACTCTCTTTTCTAAACTTCCATCCCATGCTTCCTCTTCTATGAACTGCACATCTCTACTGATTATGACCTTCTTGGTTGATGAATTGTGGTGCTTGTATGCCTTGGATTCATCACTATATCCAACAAATATACATTTCTCCCCTTTGATGCCCAACTTCTTCCTTAACTCATCAAGGACATGTGCATACGCCACACATCCAAAAACTCTCATATGAGTGACATTTTGTTTTCTTCCACTCCATGCCTCTTCGCGAACAATGTTTTGGACGCTTTTGGTTGGACATCTATTCCAGATATATGTTGCACAAGTGACAACTTCAACTGAATAGTCATTTGGAAAATGCTTTTCCTTCAACATACTCCTTGCCATCTCCATAATGGTCCTATTCTTCCTTTCTACCGCACCATTTTGCTTAGATGTATACTTTGTTGTAAATTGCTTGTGAATTCCATGCTCCCTACAAAATCGAAGGAAATCATTTGAGATATATTCGCCACCTATGTCAATCCTAAGAACATTGATGTAGTATCCACTTTGCTTTTCAACAAGAGCCTTGTTTTAGCGAAAGTGCTAAAACACTTCACTTTTCTGTTTTAGGAGAAAGACCCATGTCTTCCTTGTGTAGTCATATATGAAGGTCAATACATAATGACTGCCACCAATTCATGGTGTATGCATTGGTCCACATAGATTTGAGTGGACAATCTCCAAAGGTGCCTTTGCCCTCACTGACTTTGCTGTTGGAAATGTCTCTCTATGTTGCTTCACCAAGATACATCCTTGACATATGATGTCTAGTTTTTCTATGAGTGGTAAACCCTTCACCATGTCTTTCTTATGCAGCAAATTCAAACCTACAAAGTTGAGATGTCCAAATCTCAAATGCCATAACCAGTTTTCATATTTTACCTCTGCTTGAAATTTTACTTGTGTGACAACTGCCTCTTTTCTTCCATGTTCTTGTGAGTGCATAGATAGTTGTGCTTGTGCACCTTCTTTCTGCAAATTTGATATTATTTTTAGGGGAAAAATTATATTATTTGTCAGCTAAACCTTTGGAATCAGCGGTCTTCTTAGAGGCCTATCCAGAATTGTGTACACATCATTTTTGAAGAAGACATTGTAGCCTTTCTGCATGAGCTGTCCAACGCTCATGAGATTATGTTTCAGACTGGGGACAAAGTAAACATCTGAGATGTATTTCTTCTCCCCCTTCTTTTTTAGGATATTAACTCTTCCTTTTCCCATGACAGAGACTTTTCTATCAATCCCTAATGTCACTTCATATTTCACTCTCATCTAGATTAAAAAACATTTCTATGTTTCTTGACATGTGGTTGCTACATCCTGAATCTAGATACCATACATCACCCTATTTTTCTTGTGCTACATTACAAGCAAAAAACATGTTATCATGGTTCTTATTTTCTCTTGTGAAATTTACACTTGGTTTGTTACTAATTTCATATTGCTTCTTTCTACATTCATTTGCATAATGACCATACTTCTTATAGTAATGACATTGAACTTGAGATTTATCATACCTCTAACCTTGTGCTTGATTTTGGCTTGGGTGTTGACTTGAATTTTGATTGTAGACTCTTCCATTTGAGCTTGCAGGGCTGCTTCTTCCACCTCTATGTGGGCTTCTTCCTCTTCCTCTCGCATATGATCTTCCTCTGCCTCGACCTTGACCATATGATACTTGTGTCTTCAAGGCATGATCCAATGAGGAGCTTGCTACTCTGCTGAGTCTATGTTCATGATAAATCAGTGATGCATTAAGCTCATCCACTAAGAACTATGAGGGATCATTTCTCTCTTCTATGGCCACAAAAATGGCCTCAAACCTTGTTGGAAAACTTCTCAAAACTTTCTCAACTATTCTCCTTTCCTCAAGTGTCTCACCATTAGACTTGATTTGAGTAACCAACCCACTTACATGCATAAAAAACGAGTCTATATTCTCAAACTCTTTCATACGAAGTGTTTCAAAATATATCCTCAACATTTGCAGCTTTGTTTTTTTTGCTTTTGCCATGCCTTGGTAGGTTTTCTGAAGGGTTTCTCGTGCTTGATTAGACTTCGTTGCTACTACAACCCTTGGGAAAATACTTTCATGAACTAGTTGGAAAATATAAAACAGGGCTTTTGAATCCTTCTTCCTATTGTCCCTTAACACACCTTTTTCTTGTTGAGATAAGGAACTGTATGCTATTGCATCTGCTGGTTCTTGAAAACCATTATCCACTAAATCACAAATGTCTTGAGAAGAAAACAGGGCCTTCATTGTAATGGCCCAATAATCATAATTTTTTCCATTAAGCTGAGGTATTTGAGGATTAGTCAAGCTTGTGCTTGATGTTTCCATTTCTGAGTGCAAAAAAACTTTCTTCCTACTGGTAAATATTCCAAAAACAATCTTCCCTCAAAACAACTCTTACTGCTAGTAAAAACACTTGTTCGTAAACTAACAATTATTAACCGGCTCTGATACCATGTTAGAAATATTTAGAAAATTTAATTTTCATGGAGGGGCAAAGAGCTATGATTTCTATGAAGCTACTTTTGTGGAGCTAGCTTTGCGCACCACGATGCTACTTTCATGCAGCTACATTCGCGCACCATGAAGTTGATTTTGCATAGCTACCTTTGCCCATCACGAAGCTATTTCAGAAACTTACTAAATAATATTCACTCATGGAAAAAATAACAAAGAAGGTTTGGAGCAACATAATAAAAAGTTAGTATTAAATTCTAAAACATGAAAATATATTCACATGAGGCTGTGGCTCATTCACTAAGTAAAAGCTAAAATTTCACGTGGAATAACATACAATAAATAACTGTAATTGTTGTTTTCATGCGCCCACCAAAATTTGCTCCACCATTTTCTCCTGAGAGACTTGCTCTCTCTTTTTCTCTAACCTGTTACTCTCTAACCTATTACGAAATGACTTTTACATTCATATATAACTGAACATAGGATTTTACATTTAATTCATGACAGAGAAAAGTAATTAATATGATGTTGTTTGTTGAGTGTACTCAGAATCGCACAGGTTTTTCTAGAGTGTGGGCAATAGTCCCTGAATGAATGCTTGCCCATATCTATTTACTAATGTGCACTGACTGCTTTAAATTTCTTGTTGTGTTTCGGAATGTTTCACGTATAGCTTTAGTCTTTCCATCTTCAAATAGATACGCAACCTGCAAAAATACGTTTGACAATTATGGCTGATGTCAGGCTGTTTATTGTGGTGGTTGGGATTATTATTTCCAACTACTTTGCCCCCAAGCTACTGCAGTTGCTTATTAGGAAAAACATGATGACACTGTGAATCTCAATCACATTACAGTTGATTTGAAACTTACAGGAAGAGAATAGGAACAAGTATAAAATGGAGATGGCTTAAACATGGGACCAAAACTATACCTCGGCAACTGATGACTTTACGAGACATTTTGATGGGTAGGAAAAAACCTTCGTCAATGCAGCCAGTGCCCACCTTTTGAATCCCGTCGCTGAGAAGGCGAACACTTTCTTCACACTTAGTTTCCATAGCAACTGAGAGGACCAATACCCATCGTAGTACTAAACAATTAAGTGGCTATACTACTCTCACCCAACACAGAGTTCAACATCAATTATAGGAACGTCAGGTATAACACAACTAGAAGGTTCTTTAGCCATGTGAGGTAAGAGGAAAGCTCGCCGCAGAAGCCGATGGATTTAGAATATTTTAAAACCACATTCTAATACAAATTGATTTCTCAGCATATAAATTATTCCATAATAGGCGTATGGTTCAGTTAGCATTGGGTCACTAAAATTGTTCATTTAATTGTGGTTGCATAATAATAATTCTCAACAACAACACCTGGATGGGGTGACTTATGAGTAGGAGGGGGATGGGCTACTGCCCTCGCACCTATTGGATGGACTGGAGATGTGGTAGCACATTCTAGATAATGTTTCAATGTTAATGGACTAAGGCAAGAGGACGGTCATTAAGGTTTGTCATTCTAATTGAAGTTGCTACTTCACTTAATGGATTTGGGTTTGTGAGCATTTGGTTTGAGTGATTGTTGGAGCCTCACGTTTGAGGAGGTAATGTGCTTTAAGCTTTTAATCATGGCAATTGGCATGCATCTTTCAATAGATTTGGTTAATTTTCAACATATTTGGTCTTAGTTGAGAGAGTATTTTAAGGTTGGATTAACTTGACAGCGTTAAGGCTAAGGCGAATTTTGAAGGTGCGATACTTAGCCAGACTAGGTCACAAATTTCATAGTTACTATTCTAATAGCAACGCCAAAATTATATCTTATAGGTGATGTTGTGTGATTCCCTATATGGGAGCGTCATCTTGGAACTGGTAATGAATTCTTACTCTGTGTAATTTGTTACCCATTTTGGTTCAAACATCTATGGAGGTCGGGGGCAGCTCAATGATGTATTCTTAAAACTTCTTTTTGTTCTTCTTCCATTCCCAATCCTTCCCTTGTAGTCCCTCTTCCCTTTGCCATTACCCATTTTTGTTGTCTACCATGGCCTCCTACTACGACAACTTGCTTGGGACCTCTCTTTCTTCATTGTTTGCCTCCTCTCTCCATCATTGTTGATATTTTTGTAACTCAAGTTGTTGTTTTAATGTTTTCTAGCTGTAAATTTCTCTGTGGCCATCTACTTAGTTGGGCTACATTCTTACCCCTTTTCCCTTGTGTGGCACTTCTTTTCTCTCCTACTCGAAGGTGACTATGCCTATGTTTTTACCAAGCTTAACCCTAGCTTGACATGGTTCCTTCCTTGTCTTTTGATCTTTCTCTGCCCTCCATGGCTATTGCCTATACCTTCTATTCCTCTATATTATTCCCCATGCTTCGTCAAAGGGTGCGAGTTTGAAGTGGTGTCATATACTACCAGGAGCAGGCCCATAGGGCCAACACCCACATGCACCACCAACTGAAGGACTTTGCATCGTGCTATCATGAACTCATTCTGAGTCATATTCAAGATGAACTCACACATGCAAAAGGAGAAGCTATTATGTAAAGGTAATCTCTCTCTGACCACACAAACTTCACTCAATGAAGCTATGATATATCGTGGTCATATTCAGGATGAGCCCACACATGCAAAAGTAGAAGCTATTATGTAAAGGTAATCTCTCTCCGACCACACGGGCTTCACTCAATGAATCTATGACATATCATGTACGTTCATGGCATACTAAAAAATAACCTTAATTTGACTTGATATTGGAAAATACCTCTAAAAAATCACATTATTTAACCCCCCTACCAATATGAACCCACTACACCTTCCCAATTTAAAAAACCTCTACTTTCACTAGATAATATAGGTATCAATTTTTTCATTAACAATTTTTATACCCCTTTGTATTTTATGAGGTCCATTTTTTATACCTATCAGTATAGAAACCCTTTACCCCCTATATATCACCTAATATATAATGTCATTTTTTCTTCAGTATATATCCTTCCATATGAACCCAAGTGATATGGTATTGCTCCCCTAGTGAAGCCTCATGTCTCTAACATGGAGGTCCTCACAGAGGTCCTCACAAAATGTGTCACCTGGATTTGAGCTATGGGCTACACGAGAGGTTGCTTCAACCAATATTGGCAGATGAAATTTCTTTTGGGTCACAAATTCTTGGAGAGACACGCACACCGAAGTGATATTCTCCTCCCTAGAGCACCTACATCGATATTTGAGGCACTTAGATTAGAGAATAGAAAGAATTAAACAACATCTTGCTATCCCCTCTAGATTGGGAAAACATCCAAAGGCTTTTGGTATTCCCCTCTCGATTAAAAAAACATCCAAAGACTCTAAAGAACTCATCCACATTGTAGGTTTTGATTTAGATCACTCTAGTTACTCAGCATGTCTATATATTTTGTTTCCTATATTGTAAACTCTATACTTCAATGATGTTTTGAACAATATATGTGTTTAGTTTTGTATCACCTAGTATTCAAATGACTATCGAGGGGAGAGTCATTTTTTTAAAGATATAATCATATCTTCATAGAAAGAGACTCACGTGTGTTTTAAATAATTTCCTAATAGAGAAATGGAAAGACCAGAGCTGCATGCAACTCAACAAAAATAAGAGATGCATGCAGCCAGAAGTCCCTGCCCCAATAATTTTGTTTCTTTGAAACAAAGCACTTAATGCAACAGGTAAAGTGGGGCGAGGACAATTATATTAACTCATGATAATTTATTAATGAAGAAGAACCAACTTACTTGTGTGAAATAACCACTTTACTTGTGTGACCATTATTGCTATCGAAAACCAAAATATTGATCTTGATTAATTGGATCTGGAAGCTCTTGATCTGGTACCTGCAAGTTATTTTGAATGTAGGTCTTAATTTGATCTTTATACTACCGCGGTAATCTTGTTTCTTTGAAATAATTCCCTTACCGCAACAGATAAAGTGGGGCAAGGACAATTATATTAACTGATGATAATTTATTAATGAAGAAGAACCATCTTACTTGTGTGAAAATAAGCACTTTACTTGTGTGACCATTATTGATATTGAAAGCCAGAATATTGATCTTGATTAATTGGATCTGGAAGCTCTTGATCTAGTACCTGCCAGTTATTTTGAATGTGGGTCTCAATTTGATCTTTATATTGGTCACCTACTTATACCCTCTTGCAAATTTTTACTTGAATATCATTAAAGAAGGTTAGTTTCACTCACTTTGGCTCTCAACATCTGGCTCTCACAAGAGAACTAAATTTTAAAAACACAATATGACAAAAGAATTTCATACATTCACGCTAGAATTATCATTTTCATTTATAAATTTTTCTAAATTTGTAAGTTCTGATGAGTGTTTGAAATTTTCAGTGTGCTAACCTATACGTTCAAGACATAATTTAAACATTAAAAAATGTGATTCAACAAAAAATTGTTTCAAGGAATTGGAGTTGAAAACTCAAAAACTCTATCACCACATGTACCTGAACATGGGAAACGACGATGGCATTCAGTTGTTATTGATAATTTGAAATATCTTTTTTATTTCTCGAATCCTTCCTCGTTCATGGAAAAGTGGATACCATGGTTCACGACCTCTGGCTTTCAAAGGTAAAGTTTTCAAAGGTAAAGGTACATTTGAGACAAGACATGCCCTCGCTTTATCAATTGTCATGTATGGTAAGGTATGTCTGCTTATGCTATTGCCTTTACTCTTACTGCCCTTGCTTTTATCCCAACCTTGACATCTTTTACCCTAGTCTCTACTTTTACCTTTCTTTCTAGCTCTCTACTTCTTATTCTTGAATGCCTAAAATGTATGATGGTTGAGTTGTTTGCCTTCCAATTCTGAATTAATGATTGTCTCAACAACATACTTGTTAGTTTAACTATATAGTTGAATCGATCTACTAATCCCCTGAACAATCATCTTGTCAGTAGTAAGATATCTTAATTTTTCCATTTTCTTCGGAGTCTATAAGTGAGAAAGATAATTTATAGTTACCATTGCTGCTCCCGCAGAGTCAAAAATAATATTGGAATTGTAAAATTCCATGGTCAAAAATCATATTGGAAGTAGTAGAGATACATAATTAGATAATTGATAGACAATGTGAAAAAAATAATTTATAGTTACCAGCGTTACATGAAGATGCTATAACTTACTGGCCTTGGCCTAGGACTGTGCGAAACCCATAGTTTCTGTATTTGCTCGAGAGTATGCATTTTCTCTAGCAACAGACATATGGATAAAATGCAATATGGATAAAAAGCAATGTGAGAATTCGTTGCCGTCAATGGAGGCCTACCTGCGAAAATTAAATCATTCCTAAAATGAAATGTTAGAATTTGTTGCCATCTATGGAGGTCTACCTGCAAAAATTAAATCATTCCTAAAATGAAATGTGGGAATTTGTTGCCATCAATGGAGGTCTACTGCGAAAATTAAATCATGCCTACTAAGAAAGTCTTTCAAAGTTCCAGAACTCGTTCTCCATAGCTAGATAGGATATGACTAAGATGGCGGAGCGAGAGCCTAGGAAGAAGAGAGCTTTGTAAAATGGACAGAGAGAGGTCTCTAAAATACATAGAGTCCTTGCAATGCAAGCTGTAATGAGCATGCACGATGTGTTCATGCAACTTGCCACAAAGCCCTCGACTGCCAACTAACTAAACCAACAGAAACCTAAAAAAATACTTTAGATAAGACCACCTAGACCAAAAATAAATCTTAGATAACAACCACTTTGGATAAAACAACAAAGACCAAAACAAGCCAACAATAAAACTTTCGGTAAATATCACTTGTCACAATATTTTAACATTGGGATAAGTGAGGCCTGTAGTAAGAGGTATTTTTTTCCAGTGAGAAACTTTGGTTAAAATTTGGATGGATAACAATTGTGACCGTAAAACTTTGGTTAAACTATAATAAAGCTCAAAAAAAAGTTTGTCAACAAATGAATTAATTGTAATTTAACAACCTACCGATCGCTATAGTGCTGCTAAGGCAGGGACTAATAAAAGTGTAAATCATATCAAATGTGAAGTTGGAGTGTGATACTCGATGTGAGACAAAATCATGAAAAGTCATACACGATGATCGAGGGATATAGTGATATTGAAGTCCGTGTATGAGCAGTCTAGGGCAAGGGTGCAGAAAGATAATGGTTTTTATGGATTAGATAGCGAAGGATAATGTTTTTTTGGGGATTAGATGGCGAAGGATAATGTTTTTTTTGGGGATTAGATGGGTGGGATTATTCATATTTTTTTAATAAATATTTAATATTTTAATTATACATTTAATTATTACATATTGGAAATTTCTATGAGTATAAAGAATAATATTAATTTTATCACAAATTCTAAAATTTTGAAAACAATAAAATTAATAAATAATGTTTTTTAATTTTTTTTATAAAATGATGGGAAAGTTGAAAAAAAATAGATATTTATTTTATGATAAATTTTGAAATTTACAATAAATTAATTATTTATTTAATTTCTATAATAAGAAAACAAAAAGCAAAATTTACCTTCAACGAGTACAATTCCAAAATAGAAAGTTTAGTCCAAAACATATACATCCAAATCTTCCACATTGGTAGAAAGCAAAGATTCCTTTGAAAATTGCAATATTAAATTAGAGAGTTTAGAAATGATTTTCGATATGGAGTCCCACTTTATTAATCACTTGGTACGCACCACTCATACCATTATTAAGCAAGTAAAAATGGATACTACATGTCGTAATATTTTATAAGCGGGAAGGCGGAGGTTTTAAAATTGCTAAAAGATAAAGAAATTTTGATATATTTTATAGTATATAGTTTAAAATTTAATTATATATTAATTTTTTAATAATTATAATAAATAAATATGGATTTATTTGTGATAAAAATATTAATATATATAAATTATAAAATTTTACAAAAAAAATAAAATATTTTATTTTTTAAATATTTAAAATTTGTAAGGCCATTAAAAAATGTATTCATGATCCATTACATAGGAGTTTATAAATAGACGTTTTCGGAAAATGGAATACATTTATTGCCCATGCAATTTATAAGATATTTCTCAAAAGTATTTATCAAGATAAAACATTATTTAAGCTAAATTACTCCATACTTATGTAAGGTTTTATTTCAATAATAATAATTACTTAATATCTATGTAATTTGGCATATCCGCTCTTTCTTATTTTATTTGGAATTTACATCAAAAGCTAGAAGGTTGTTTAGATGAAGCAAGATGTGCTAGTACAATCTTAGCTTGGATAGTCATCATCCTTTTTCTTTACGTTGATGATATTGTTCTTCTCGCAAGGTGCTCATTTGATCTTGATAAGAAACTTATACTTCTTAAGGATTTATGCTCTACCACGGGTATGATTGTTAACACTCTTAAAACAAAAGTTATGATTATCAAATCGAAGGACACTTACACTAATTTTATGTATGACAATAGTAACTTGGAGGAAGTCTCTTCCTACAAGTACCTAGGAATTGATATTCATCACAAGTTCAACTAGAACTATAGCATTGAGAAAAGGATAATGGGGGATGGAAAGCTTATTTTGGTCTTGAAAATAATTGTAAAATGAAAGACCTCTTAATGTGGGATAGAAAGAAGTTCCTCTTTGAAACTTTAGTCACTCTGGTTATCTTATATGGATGTGAGGTTTGGGGTTGTAGCATCTCTAGAGAATGTTGGAGAAAGATTGAGCAAATCCATAAGCATTTTATAGCGTATAACCTCAAAACTAAAAGAAACACACCTTATACTATTCTCCTTATAGAAGTGGGTGTTTCCCCTATCGAGAGCGTAGCTATGACTAGGCTTCTGTTGTACAAGCACAAACTCAATAACATAGGAGACCATAGACTTCCTAAGCTAGCTTTAAACTCCAGCCAAAACCACCTAAGGTTCAAATGAGGTTGGTATAATGACACCAGGGCCTCGTTAAACCATTGGAAGATCAACGAGAATGTTGCATTGCAAAATATTAATAACATTAAGAATATTGTTACTTCTAAGTTCAAAGAAAAAATGTGGTGTGATAAAGATTTAACAGCTAAAAGAAAATTAAGATATTATAAGTAGGTCATCAACCCCACCCTAGAAGATCAAAAGTATCTCTTTGTTTTATCTAGCTCAAAGAAGACAATTAATATAGCCAAGATTAGAATGAACTCTCATGAGCTCCATAGTGAAATGGGTCATTGGGCAGTTCCTAAAACATCATGGATGGAAAGGTTCTGTCATCTCTGTGAGAATACGAACATCACTTCCTCTTAGAGTGCCCAACGTAAAACCACATTAGATCTCAGTTCCAAAATCTTTGTTGCAATACTAACCTTCCTAGCCTTTTCTGTTGTCAAAATTACAGTGAGCTCAAGAGGCTTCTTTCCAAGCTTTTTAAGCATAGGAATAAAATCTTAAATCAAGCTAAATAATTCGTTTCTTTAGGTCCGATAGACCAAAGTTTTGTCTCAGTGGACATTAACCACCACCACCACCACCATCACCATCACCATCACCATCACCATCATCAAACTATTTTGCATTTACTTGAAGGACACATTATATTTACATACTCAATTTGTCTTTATTTTTATTTTTATAAAAAAATTATTAGTTAGTATTTTTTTAAATAAATATTTGATACTAATTAATTTTATTTATTAAAAATAGATTTAATAAAAAAATTAAAATTTAAATTTTTAATAAAATATAATCACACATTTTATAATATTATTATTTTTTATATTATATATATATATAAAATGAAATATTGTTTATTTAAATGATTTAATAATAATATACTATAATATATTATATTTAATAAATTATAATTATACATTATTATAATTTTACTTAATAAATTATATATCTATAACATTTATATATTATAATATTATTATTTTAACATAAATATATAATATTATTTTTTAAAGTTATATATAAATATTAATATATTATAATTATTAATTTAAATTATAGTATAATAGGTTTATTTGAAATAGTGTGACACATTCTTTCATGATGTATTACATAGGAGTTTATTTATTCAATCAATATTTTGGATAGGAAACTTTTCAAGATGGACTACATATCACTCATATTAATTTTTTTTTTTTTTTTTTAAATATTTCTCATCATTAGTATAATTGTAATTTTTTTATGAAAATGAAAGATGGTTAGATCTAAAGTGTTTAAATGATCTAAATTGCCCAATTTCCATGAACTTACTTAAAAGACACATTAAATTGCCCAATCCCCATCAACTTATTTAAAAGAGAGTATATTTAGCTATTCAATTTTGTTTTTTTTTTTTTAAATTACGTTTTATCTTTTTAAACATAATACATTTACATTTTTCCTTTTAAAATTTTATTTTTTTTAAAATTAACTTTATCAAAATTATAAAAATTAAGAAATGAAAATACATTTATAATACAATATTTTAATACTTCAAATAATTATAGGTTTTTATAAATTTCTGTATGACATAGCGTGATATTTCATAGCCGATTTATTTAGCTTAATTATCAATATAGGTAGGTGTAATTATTCTTAAAAAAAATTCCAAATTGAAGAGTTTAACTAATTTATCAATAATTATTATTATATAAATAGTAGAAATTTAATTTCCATATTTTTAGTAGGACGAGAATATAAAATCGATAAAGATAATTATAGTATTTTTTAATTAAAAAGAAATTATATCTATAATTGTTAGATTTTGTTTTCATTTATATTTTTGATGGTAGCTATTTGCTTTCTGTAATAATTTAAATTTTTTTTTTTCGAAGGAAAACTCACAATTTTATTCAGAAAAAAAAAAATGAACAAAATTACATGTAGTAGATGCTAAAAAGCTTATGCATAATCACAGATCCTGTTGACCAAGATCAATAAAAACTCATCAGAGAGTTACCTTATTCTAATCTTTCGTACCTTTCTTTTTTTCCACTTTTCGCCAACCACTAGAGTTGGGTGTGGATGATACATTGGTCCTTTGATACTCATTTGTATTTGACGACATTTCTTTGTCAGAATCTGAACCTTCTAGTGCGTGAGTTTGTTTGGTACCTATTTCTTCTTTTTCAGAGGTAATCATCATAATCTGTTGTTGTTGTTCAGCAGGCAATGGAACTAATGCTGAGTTGTGTAATGTCTAATCCTTCTGCATGGTGTCTTGGGGATTCCACGCATTGTTATTTGTAGTCTTATCTTTAGTTTCTTCTTCTTTTGTTTCAGCTACCTTTGTTTCATAAAATTGTCATCCTTTTGGCTTTTGTGGTTGTTTATTTTTTCTTTCTCTTATATTTTCAGGACAAGTACTTTGAAGATGACCAGTCTGAAGATATGTATGACATCTGAATGTCATATTGTCATAGTCAAGGGGCTGGAACCACTATTGATTCTTGTGGTAAAGTGCGATGTGATCAGCTAGACCATTACTAAGGCTTACCTCCACATAGATTCTGGTGAAGGTGAAGATGCCCTTTGTGACACGATTTGCATCTACTTTTAAAACTTTCCCCAGGGCATTCCCAATGGCTACTAATACTTCGTGATGCCAAAAATACAAAGGTAGATTATGTAACCTTACCCATACTGGCATTTTGGAAACCACCATGGTATTTCCATCAAACCCTGGAAACCATGGTATCATGAATAGACCTCCAATACCCCAAATCCATGGTCCCTGATGAAAAGCATGTTCCTTATCTTTTGATGTGTCCAATTTGAGAATGAAGAAACCTTTAGAGAATAAATTGATGTCCCAGTTTTCTGTCCATGTGGAAAAAATCCACTCATATAGTTCCTCCGATTTGGGCTAGAACCCATTGAATCTACAAATCACTGCTTTAGAAATGAAATTATCATGAATCACATTTACCTCAGGAAAATTAATTGTGAGAGTTGGAACCTGGGTCATCTTCTCCACAATGTAGGGACCAGGAGCAGTGGGAGGTTTTTCTAGTTGTTTTTGTAGCTCCATCTTCATTTTTACTACTTCTTTGAATGAATTTTGGCCTTTTGAGCTTCTCCCAGGACATCCTCCTAGAAGTCTTGTGTTAAGGAAGATGGTTGAATCACATCCAATGTTATAATCTCGTAGCTTGTATTCCTCTTGCAAAAATTTCCCTGCATAGATTAGATTTTGTAGTCTAGCTAGTATAGCCATCCTTTCTTGAATCATTTGTTTAAGAGTTTTTATCCCTTCCCAACTCCAAACCTTCAAACAATATGATTTCCCTTCAAGTGATTTGATAAAGAGAGGGTTCAAGGTTCCTTTGGGTGGTTCTCACATTGGATCTTTAAGATCAATCTTTGAATTGCTCCCCGCTAGACAATGTTCTCGGCCTACCTTTACTTCGTGGTGTGAATCAAGGATCTTTACATCCCTGTCTTGCAACTCCCACTGTCGAGTGCATTTTTCCTCCCTAGGAAACCGACCTTGGAATTGATGCAAAAGGAATATAAACAGATTTGTTTACAGAGTCCCTACATTGATTTTGTAAGCCTGTGACCTGTGGCCCGAACCCAAAATAATATGGATTTTCTATTTAGGGGATTGATAAGAATTTGGAATGTTGTCATAGATCCCAGATCCAATGCCCTTACTTGATAGTCACTTAGATCTTCAACTACATCAAGGCATGAGTGCAGAGCTTTGATGAGTGAAAGGGATGGAAGTGGATTTATTGTCTTCGTAAGAAATAGCCAAAACATCGAACTCACCCACTGTGATGGAGGAAAATTTTGATCCAATGAAAAGTGAAGAAAACTCTGTAGATCTAGTGTTGCTCCTCCATTTCGACAACCAAAGCTTCTCAGTGGATAGAGATTATCCAAATCTAGTCTCTTTAACTGCTGAGCTATGAGATGAAATGTAATAGGTGGAAGATCTGCTACTAGATCCATGGTTTTGCCTTATGATCTAACTAATATTGATCTTGTGACTATGAGCAGGAAGAGATTATATTCTATTCCAAAGCCACCATAATCCTGAAAGGATCTAGGGCTAGCTCATGTTTGTGGCATCTGTCGCTTCCTTCTAAGTCCTCACAAAATTCTGGGGAGAGCAAAAACTCTGCCTTCACAATCTGGTGATTGATAGTACCAAACTTTCAGGCTACCAGTCTCGATCCCCAGATTGGAGGCCAAAACCAAAGTTCAAGCCCTTCAAAAATTCCTTTATCAGACTTGCGAGCAGTGGGATTGTGCCCTGGCGATGACGCAAAAGGTGGATCTGAAGTCTAAGCAGACCAATTGCATAAGGAAAGTGACTAGAGAGAGAAAACCTAGTCATCGAATTGACTTGAAAAGAAACAAAAAAAAGACTTTTTCCCTTGCTATTGTTTGTTGTATTTTCTCTTGTTTCATACTTTAATATTTTTTTCTCAATGTATTTTTTGAATGAAACCATGGTTTGCAGTCATTGAGTGGCTGCTATGTCCAAGGGAGATAATCAACACAGATTCATCAAAGGTAGCTTAATATAGTGGGCCTAACCCGAAGGGCATCGAGGATATTTGACATCATGACCTCCCAATAGGAAAGGTACTTAACAATGAGGGCTCGACCGATTGAGCTATCCCTTGGGGCTATATGTAGATAAATTTATTATACCATATATGTTTTTATTTATTTATTTATTTTATATCTATTTACTAATAGTTCATTTTCCTCTATAATGACATTTAATTTGAATCATTATGGTTGAATTGTTTTTTAAATGGACGGCTCACATAAATGAGTTTTTTTATTAATTTGATCACTCTATTAGATGAGGTGTTAGAAATTCATTTTTGTAACATCTCCCTATGAATAATAATAAGAGAAAAACTTGATCTTATTTTAATAATAATATCAAGAAAACATTATTGTTTTATCGTTTTACTTATTAATATTTAGGATCCTTCTGCTATTAAGATTATGATTTTGGCGGTTGATGTAGTCGGACATCATGCTAATTATGACTTTCATACTTAAGTTATTACTCTATAATATATAGGAACCATACCTAGGTAATTCTTGGCAAGAAATATATCCAAGGCTATACGTTATTTAAGACCCCTTAAGTGTTAGCCTAATAGTAACATGACATAAATACATCCATCCAAATCTATACACCATAAGATACAAGCATCCCCATCTAGGGCACCATCCCTCTACATGCTTGCAACTCGTACCACGATATTTACTCATTGAATGCCATAGGATGAAAAATATGAAAGTAGATATATGTCGCATATCTCAATTAATCCCTTTGTTGTTATCTTGTGGATCGCATCCATTCTACCTCCATCACGCATTAAACTTTCTCTCTAGCTCAAACCTACAACAACTTCAACAACCTGCAACAAGGTTCATTTCCTCTCTGCAACAGACGACAACATGCAACAAATGAAAACCTGCAACAGGGTTCACTTGTAATATTTCTTTACTCTTCTTCTTCATAGTTTTTGCATTGGCTATTCACTCCCAAACCCAAATTCAAACCCAACTTGAAATATGATTAGAGATTCGAGCATACTTACATAGTTTCTAGTTAGTTTTGGTTGCTTGCTTCTTGGTTGGTTTGATCGGTTACCCTTAGCTTATTGGCTCTCCATTTTAATACCATATCTTGGGGCTTGCATCCAACTATAGGAAGACTATTGGATTGTCATTAAATCTCAATCTAGCTCCTCTACCCCTTTTCCATGCTCTTCAGTTACTCAGTCCTATCATATCCATCACCTCTATTAGTATATATTCTGTTTGATTCAATTTATTCCTTGAAGGTTTTCTATATTTTCATAAGACATTTCTATTGGATTTGTACCTCTCACCCCTTTCATAGTTCAACTCTTATATGACAAGGGATGGTCCAACATAGTTAAGCTAAGGGAGATATCACCTTTATGAGGGCATTCACCATCCATCACTTCGTTGTTTCATTAAATTATATAATACATTTCATGAATTATATTGCATTGTATTGAAGATTATGTTGAAGTCTATTTTGCAGGAAGCTGCAAAAATGCATGTAACTCCATTTAAGTGGATTTCCACTCACTTTGAAATTCCCTTTGGTTCTAGATTTTCATCTAGATTAGCCTATATTGTCATCTAGATTTCATGAATCTTTGAAATATTTGCCCTCTATTTCTACGAAAGATTGCAAATACATTGGCCCTTTTTAATAGTATGCATGTGCACTAGAAGGCTTTGAATTTGTTCTTTCACATTCGTTGCTTTGAAGATACTAGCATTTATGTATATTGAAGTTTTAGCAATGTACCTCATCAACTTTTTATTTTTGCAATTACTTTTTTAATTTTTATGAGATTTAAATTTGGAAACTTTTGATTTAATTGAACCACAATATTGAATATAATTCTTGTTATTATTAAGTTATATTTTATTTTAAT
The DNA here is from genome assembly GCA_000404065.3 of Pinus taeda. NCBI lineage: Eukaryota > Viridiplantae > Streptophyta > Pinopsida > Pinales > Pinaceae > Pinus > Pinus taeda. Next base: position 212,906 of record APFE031516321.1, on the reverse strand, counting down.
TTTAGATTTATTAAAAGTTATGGGAGTACTAAATACTATTTAAAAATTAAAAATTTTAATTTTTGGTATAAATGGATTTCTAGTATGAAAGTTTTTTGTATTGTTAATGTCTTAAAATCTATGTTTATTTCAATATAGAAACTTTGTTTACTTTTATTTTTTAAACGAAAGATGAAAGAATTAAAATAATTGTAGAAAAAAAAAAAATTATCTCCAAAATTTGTATGTGAATTTATTGTGATTTTGGTTGCAAAGTTGTATTTCTACTCATATTTATCTAGATACATTCAATATATAATACACATTTGCCAAAATACGAAAGATTAGATATAATTTTGTTTATTTTGATTGAAGACTACATATTGGTGTATGAATGTTTGTAGCTAGCCTCTTAAGAGAAATGAAGTGACATCTTTTTCAATTTCTTTTGCTATTTTTCACAAGTCACATAGTTTAATTAGTAAAGGAGTAAGTAGCCCATAATCCACACATATTTTCTATATGAACCAAATCATTGTTACTTAATTAGAATTGAGACTAGGAACCGAGTGTTATTAAAGAAAGGGAGTAGCACATGATTCCCTTGCATCTTTTAGGCAATCTTGGGCTTGCATATGAAAGCTTTCTCAAAGCACTCGATTTTCCATCTCCCTTTTTAGGCTCACATAGTGTAAGAGGAAGGAAGTAAGTGGCCCATCAACCACACGTTCCTTTTTTTTGAAGGTAAGGAACAAATATAACTTAGCATATGTATGGGATTTTGTAAAGGATCATCGCATATCCACATCACTACACACTTTGTATGTTACTTTGTCACTTACACACGCATTGCACTACACACATTAAGCTACTCTAAACTTTAAACTAAGTGCATCGAGGGTCATTAGATTTTGTACTTAGTTTACTTGAGCTTATCTTTTCACACCATAAGTGAAAGAAGACTCCTAAAACCATCCATAATTTCAACTAACTAGCTTTCCCCAGAAGGGACATAAAATAATTTATAGTTCAGGTTAGGACCATTGGGGGTAGGCATGCAATAAGCCGTGATGGCCATGTTACATTTTGAAACATAGAAGTTGTATTTTAGGGTGCTTCAAATCCTTCACCATTTCATGGAAAATATTACTTGGGCATGCCAGAATCCTAATGCAAAGGGTCTCGGCTTAGGTCCCAGTGTGTGCGGTACTATATGGGGCTAACCAATCTATATAGTGCTCAGTATTGACGAATGATTACCGAGAAGCTAGAGAATCGCCCTCCCCTGTGAGACAAACGTATCCTAGTGGCCAATTTTTTGGCAATCTTCCTCTATAGGTGGAGGTCATGGGGGCTTCACTGGGGGAGCAATACTATATAACGTGGGTTCATATTGGTGGATATTTATTAAGGAAAAAATGACATAATATATTGGGGGATATATATGGGGTAGAGGGTTTTTATATTGCTAGGTATAAAAGATGGAGCCCAAAGTTCATGAAAAAATATAAAGGGGTATAAAAATGTTAATGAAAAAATGGATACCTACAATATGTAGTGAAAGTAGGGGTTTTTAAATTGGGAAGGTGTATTGAATTCATATTGGTAGGGGGTTAAATAATGTGCCTTTTAGAGATATTTTCCAATATTTAGTCAAATTAAGGTTATTGTTTAATATGCCATGAATGCACGTGATATGTCAGAGGTTCATTGAGTGAATCCCCCATGGTGGAGGTGTGGGAAACATTAAAGCCTCGTTCATTACATTGTTTGATTATTTTGGTTGCTGGAAGCATCGCGAGTTATTTTGGGACGTAACCCCAGTACCTGTCATAAAATATCTTCGTAAGGCCCAATTACTTTGAGAGTGGAAAGGATTAATAGGTCTTCATAGGATCTTTAATAATACACAAAACAAACAAAACATTTTTTCTCGTTTGATTGATCACATAACATAACTAAAACGGAAAGTAACCATTTATTTTTCGCTTTGTTTTATGTATGTAATTTATTTTTTTTGATACATATCCCTCCCCTCACCACAAAAGTGACACACACTCCATTTTAAGATTACATAAATACCTTACCTTCTCATATTAAGAATAATATGACAATGATGCACAAAACATTCAAATTCCCGTTTCACCTCAATATACATTAAAATAATTTCTACATATAAAAATTGAAACAAAATATTTTAGTTTACCCAAAAAATAATTTAAATAATAAAAACAATTAATCCAATTATAGTTAATTAATAAAATTGAGACCATTGACTATATTTCATTCAATATAATTATAATTTATACTTACTTATAAATAATGCTTCCTTTTTTTCCGTTAATTATCGTGGAAAATATTGTTGTTAATATCTAAATGTAAATTTTGTTATACTAAAATGAAAACAATAAATGTACTTATCATTGAGATTTTTAAATTTGTTACCAAATGATATATAATTGGCTATGGCTTATTAAGTTTTATGCCTTAGGAGCCAAATCAATGTTCTTAACATTTACATATATGTGGAGAAGGAAATATAGCTAACACAGTTTAAAAAAAACATAGACATATTGAATAAATAAATAAAGTACCAAATTCGTCAAATCAAGTGACAAAAGTAGGATTCCAATTCTTAGAGCTAGAAATTTTAGTTACAAACTTTATATTTGGTTAGAAAAATTCAAAATAATAAAACTACTACAGCCATATAAATGAGATGCCTAATAAATATCCGTAGCTTTCAATTTTCAGAAGGAGATGTGCTTTTCTCTATATATATCAAAGTAAAAAATTTACTTCCAAAGGTTTTTTTCTTTTCTTTTTAAATGTTTGGCTAGAAAATTTCAATAAAACTAGTGCAACCATATAAATTAGATGATAGTAAATATTGATAGACATTAATTCATAATCAACAACAAAACACACTACTTTAGTATATCTCCCATTATTAAGATTTAAAAAAAAAATAAAATTAACTAAACTATAATTTTTATTTTAAATTATATTATTATTATTATTACAAAAAAACAAGTAATACATAAATTAAACATATATGCATATAGAAAAACATGTAACAATATTTTTAGTCATGAGGATTGACACTCACTATACCATGGAGATTTTCTAATGTAAATAAGATTTGTTACAATATCAAGGCTTATAAATACCACATGACCAAAAACCATAACTTGTTTTATATGACACTTGGTTATATCGAAAAAAAATTAATTAGTCAATTTAATTAAAAAGACAAAAATAACAAAAATATTCTAGAATATTCCATGAAAATTGAATTCTTACCACTAATAATTATTGATGATTCAATTAAAATTCTAAAAACTCTACTAATTTTCTTAACTTACTAATTAGCATGTTATAGAGTGGGGTGGTGGGTGATAGAGGGGTTATTACAGATCCTATAGGATTAATTGAATCTTATATTTCAGTAAATAATCATGTTGAATCTTATACAATATGGAAACGTTTGAAGGCTTCCGTCAACTTTTATTTTCAAGTTTTGAAGGAGGTGATGGATTTTTAGAATGTATCAAGGCATATGGTTCACATTACTCCACTGAAAACTCTTTTGGCTTTAATACTAAAGTGGGTGAATGAGGTATCCAAAACCTCTCTAGGGTTAACTTCTTGCATGCTTTAAGGCAGAATAATGCTTTGATCAAGATATATGCAAATCAATCCCCACGTTTCTTACATGAGAAACTATTTGGTTTCACACAATTTTTATCTGGTGAGAGGTTTCACCGTTTATTATTCAGGGATTATGGTTATAGCCTTTGAAATTTCAACTAGAGGAACTAGATTACAAAATGAGGTGTGGTTTCGTGAATCTTAACTTTTGGAGCTAGTTGATTTGCATGGTCCTTATCCTATTCTATAAAATTAGTAAGTCACCACCATTGTGTCTTGTTTTCTCAAAGAATATTTAATACAGGGGATTTCATCTTCTCTTAATTCACAACATTTTTTAGTGGTTTTACTCTTCATATTAGGGTGTTTATTTGGGAGAGGTGTTATATCTCTCCCTTTGATCCGTCTTGGAAGGGCCGCAATTAGCACACCAATTCCCACTATTGTACAATCATTGAGGGTGTATCATCGCCGAGACCCACTAACTTTTTCCTATTTCACTTCCACCATGCCTTTATCCATCAACCCGAAACCATTCCTATATCCATCACCAAATGCTCTAGTATCTACCCAAGAATGGAAATCTTCTCGAGTGCCTTAGATCTTCATGGTGAGAATGAGTATTTGATCAAAATCTCTTCATGAATTATTAAAACTTATTCTATGTATTTTATTTTTTACAAATAATTCATTAATGTATTTTTTGCAGAAATATCAATTTAGAAATTCACTTGGGAGTGCCATACATAAATAATGATAAAATATAAAACATAAAACACAAGTATATGATAAACAAGGCACAATACATCATCTCATGATAAATGCACCTTATTGTATAAATAAAAAGAATTTATTATACCGTATATGTCTTTATTTATTTATTTATTTTATATGTATGTATTAATAGTTCGTTTTCCTCTGTAATGACATTTAATTTTGATTCATTATGGTTGATTTTTTTTTAATGGGACGACTCACATAAATGAATTTTTTTTATTAATTTTATCACTCTATTAGACGAGGTGTTATAAATTCATTCTTATAACATCTCCTTATGAATTAAAATAAAATAAAAAACTTGGTCTTATTTTAACGATAATATCAAGCATACATTATTGTTTTATTGTTTTACTTATTAATATTTAAGATCCTTGTGCTATTAAGATTACAATTTTGTTGATTTATGTAGTTGTGCATCATGCTAATTATATGAACTCCAATACGTACTATTCACTATAATCGATAATTATATGGTTTATCTGAACAATGTTGTATTTGCATATGACTTTCATACTTAAGGTATTACTCTGTAATATATTGGGACCATACCTAGGTAATTCTTGGCAAGAAATATATCCAAGGTTATACGTTATTTAACACACCTTAAGGGTTGTCCTGAGAGTACCATGACATAGATACATCAATACACATCTATACACCATAAGAAACAAGCATCCTCATCTAGGGCACCTCCCTCTACATGTCTACAACTTGTACCACGATATTTACTCATTGAATGCCACAGGATGAAAAATATGAAAGTAGAGATATGTCGCATATCTCATTTAATCCCTCTGTTGTTATCTTGCAGATTGCACCCATTCTCCCTCCATCATGCATTACATTTTCTCTCTAGCTCAAACCTACAACAACTTCGACAACCTATAACAGGGCATTTTTCCTCTCTGCAACAGATGACAACATGCAATAGAAGACAACATGCAACAGGGTTCACTTGCAAGATTTCTTTACTCTTCTTCTTCTTATTTTTGGCATTGGCTATTCACTCCCAAACTCAAACTCAAACCCAACTTGAAATCTGATTATATATTTAGGCACACTTACACATTTTCTGGTTAGTTTTGGTTGCTTGCCCCTTGGTTGGTCTTCATCGGTTACCCTTCGATTGTTGGCTCTCCATTTTAATACCATATCTTGGGGCTTGCATCAAAATAATTGGCTTCTAGGATTGATATTCCCCCTTTCTTCCTTTTCCAGCCTCACTTGTCTTCTCTAGCCTCTCAGGCTTCAATGACTTTGATGGTGGCTTCGGTTTCTTATTAGGCTACCTCACTGGCTTGTTTGACTTCTTCTTCGTTGGCGGCTTAGCGGACTCTTATTGTTCTTGCTGAGATGACTTCATCATATCATTCTCCTCTTGTGGCGACTTTCCTAGTGGCTTCATATTCTTTCCTACTAGATTTTCTGGCTACATGGATGGTTGCCTATTGGATGGATGCTACGACTTGTTGTCTAACTTCTTGTCTAGATTTTCTAGCTTCTTATCACTGGCTGATTCCATTGTTGTTAACTTTCTTCATGATTTTGTTATTTATTCTTATATTCATATTTATATTCTTTTTATTTTCTTGATTCTTCTGAACTGGATGAGGGCTACATACGGTGCTCAAATGTTTGATTCTTGAGTTCTAAATCTCCATATGATTATGGGAATTTTTGATGTTCTTATGCTACTATTTTCACAAGAAATCCCTATGCAAAAAGCTTTATCTTGTGAAACTATTATTCCCCACCTCCATAACATAGGCCACCTTTGCACTCTCAAATTTACCTATTAAAGGTCCATTATGGGGAAATGAGCCAGCTACTTGATAGACCACCCTTTAAGTAGCAAATTTTCTACCTAGATAAGTTTAATAGGTCTTGCCCTTATTTATGATTGGTGGAATTTTGGAAGCGCTAATGATGCATGGGCAGGAAATGCATTGTTGGAGGATAAATCCCCTCGTTTTCTCTTGTTTTCCAGTAAGAAGCATCAAATGTGGATAATTCCTTCAATACCCACCCGGGAGAATTTTCAGGTAAATTTGCAATGCAATTGAACTTTCAGGTACTAGTTACTTTAAACAAAAATTTAAATGAAATCATTATACTAATAAATTTTTAAATATGTAACTAATAAATATTTGATGAATATCCAGAGATATATTAAATACATTACTTATAACAACTAGCTAGAGAATTAAGCCATTGTGCCAAAATTTTGAATAAAAATACCCATTATTGTATATTGCTATCGAAATGATTTCAAAACTAAATTCACCTACATAAAACATTCAAAATTAGAGAAGATTGATGTTTAGATTGTGTGTAGATGCAATTCTGGCATATTTAATACTTAGGTAAGGTCTCTTGTTTCCTCCTCTCTTTCCTTTGGCATTTACTTGTTTGTTTGACATTGCTAGACCCTTTGAGACACCAAATTGGGATTCTTTTTCAATTTTTTGGGATTTGTCTTAGGGTGTTTTTCTCCTTATATAACATAAATTGAATTCGATCAATTCACTTTAGGCCTTTAGTGACCCAAATCAATTTGGGTATTATATACATAGGGTAAAATGTCTCAATCCTTCGTTGCCCCTTTCCTTAATTCTTGGTGCCAAGTAAAAAAAAAATCCTTAGGCTATAATAAGTCACGATCCATCGAAGAAAGTGTGCATTTAAAAGGAATTATTCATGGTATAGGGCTCAAACCTATGGTTCATAGTTCATTGTACACTTCCAATAGATGACATACTTTTCCTAGTGGCTAACATGGAATTTATTAACTCCTTGAAGTAATCTCCTAACATATTTATATCTGTCTCCTCCTCTTTGTAAACCCTCTTTAACTATTTGATCTCTTTATGTTTGTCTTATAGGAACACTACTGGAATTTCATAAATCTCAATCTAGCTCCTCCACTCCTTTTCTATGCTATTCAGTTACTCGGTCATATCATATCCATCACCTCTATTGGTATATATTGTGTTTGATTCAATTTATTCCTTGAAGGTTTTCTATATTTTCATAAGACATTTCTATTGGATTTGTACCTCTCACCCCGTTGATAGTTCAACTCTTATATGTCAAGGGATGCTCCAACATAGTTAAGGTAAGGGAAGTATCACCTTTATGAGGCCATTCACCATCCATCACTTTATTGTTTCATTACATTATATATATGATGAATTATATTGCATTGTATTGAAGATTATGTTGAAGTCTATTTTGCAGGAAGCTACAATGATGCATGTAACTCCATTTAAGTGGATTTCCACTCACTTTGAAATGCCCTATGGTTGTATATTTTCATCTGGATTAGCCTATATTGTCATCTAGATTGCATGAATCTTTCAAAGCTTTGCCCTCTGTTTCTATGGAGCTTTGCAAATACGTTGGCCCTTTTTAACAGTATGCATGTACGCTAGAAAGCTTTGAATTTTTTCTTTCACATTTGTTTCTTTGAGGATACTAGCATTATATATATTGAAGTTTTAACAATGTACCTCATCAACTTTTTATTTTTGCAACTACTTTTTAAATTTTTATGAGATTTACATTTGGAAAATTTTGGTTTAATTGAACCATGATATTGAATATAATTCTTAACTATTATTAAGTTATATTTATTTTAATTTTCAGATTTATTAAAAGTTATAGAGTATTAAATAATTTTTAAAATAATAAAAATTATTTTTTGGTATAAATGGGATTTCTAGTATGATATTTTTTTGTATTGTTAATGTCTTAAAATCTATGTTTATTTCCTATATAGAAACTTTGTTTGCCTTTATTTTTTAAATGAAAGATGAAAGAATTAAAATAATTGTAGAAAAAAAAATTATCTCCAAAATTTGCATGTGAATTTCTACTCATATTTATCTAGATATATTCAATATATAATACACATTTGCCAAAATATGAAAGATTAGATATAATGTTTTTTATTTTGATTGAATAATATGTATTGGTATATGAAATTTTGTAGCTAGCCTCTTAAGAGAAATGAAGTGACAACTTTTTCAATTTCTTTTGCTATTTTTCACAAATCACATAGCTTAATGAGTAAAGGAGTAAGCGGCCCATAATCCACGCATATTTTTTACTAACCAAATCATCTTACTTAATTAGCATTGGGACTAGGAATCAAGTCTTATTAAAGAAAGGGAGTAGCACATGATTCCCTTGTGTCTTTTAGACAATCTTGGGCTTTCATTTGAAAGCTTTCTCAAAGCACTCAATTTTCCATCTGCCTTTTTAGGATCACATAGTGTAGGCGGAAGGAAGTAAGTGGCCCATCAACCATACATTATTTTCTTTGAAGGTAAGGAACAAATATAACTTAGTGTATGTAGGATATTTTGTAAAGGATCATCGCATATCCACATCACTACACACTTTGTATGTTACTTTGTCACTTACACACGCATTGCACTACAGACACAAAGCTACTCTAAAATTTAAACTAAAAGCATCGAGGGTTAGCAGATTTTGTACTTAGTTTATTTGAGCTTATATTTTCACACCATAAGTGAAAGAAGACTCCTAAAACCAAGCATAACCTTAACGAACGAACTTTCCCCACAATGGCCATAAAATAATTTATAGTTCAAGTTAGGACCATTGGGTGTAGGCATGCAATAAGCCGCTATGGTCATGTTACATTTTGAAACATAGAAGTTGTATTTTAAGGTGCTTCAAATCCTTCACCATTTCATGGAAAAGATTACTCAGGCACACCATAATCCTAATTCAGAGGGGGCTCGCTTAGGTCCCAGTGTGTGCAGTACTATATGGGGCTACCCATTCTATATAGTGCTTAGTATTAACGACTGATTACCAAGAAGGTAAAGAATCAACCTCCCCTGTGAGAAAAACATATCCTAGTGGCCACTTTTTAGGGCACCTTTCTCTATATGTGGAGGTCACGGGGGCTTCACTAGGGGAGCAATACTATATCATGTGGGTTCATATTGGGGGATATTTATTGAGGAAAAAATGACATAATATATTGGGGGATATATAGGGGTAGAGGGTTTTTATATTGCTAGGTATAAAAAATGGAACCCAAAGCTCATGAAAAATTATAAAGGGGTATAAAAAATGTTAATGAAAAAATGGATACCTACAATATGTAGTTAAAGTAGGGGTTTTTAAATTTGGAAGGTGTATTGGGTTCGTATTGGTAGGGGTTTTAATAATGTGATTTTTAGAGATATTTTCTTATGTTTAGTCAAATTAAGGGTATTGTTTAATATGCCATGAGCACACGTGATTTGTCAGAGGTTCATTGAGTGAATGCCCTGTGGTGGAGGTGTGGGAAACACTAAAGCCTTGTTCATTACCTTAGTTGATTATTTTGGTTGCTGGAAGCATCGAGAGTTATTTTGGGATGTAGCCCCAGTACCTGTCATAAAATATATCTCCGTAGGGCCCAATTACTTTGAGAGTGGAAAAGATGAATAGGTTTTCATAGGATCTTTAATGATACACAAAACAAACAAAAACATTTTTCCTGGTTTGATTGATCACATAACAGAACTGAAAGGGAAAGTAACCATTTATTTTTCACTTTGTTTTATGTATGTAATTTATTTATTTTGATACATATCCCTCCCCTCACCACAAAAGTGACACACAGTCCATTTTAAGATTACATAAATACCTTACCTTTTGATCTTAGGAATAATACGATAATGAACCACAAAACATTCCAATTCTTGCTTCACCTTAATATACATTAAGATAGATTCTACATATAAAAATTGAAACAAAATATTTTAGTTTATCCAAAAAATAATTTAAATAATAAAAACAATTAATCTATTTATAGTTAATTGATAAAATTGAAACCATTGACTATATTTCATTCAATATAGATATAAATTATACTTATAAATAATGCTTCCTTTTTTTTCTATTAATTATCGTGGAAAATACTATTGTTAATATCTAAATGTAAAGTTTGTTACACTAAAATGTAAATAATAAACATAATTGTCATTGCGATTTTGAAGTTTGTTACGAAATAATATATAATCGGTTATGGCTTATTAAGTTTTATGCCTTAGGAGCCAAATCAGTGTTCTTAGCATTTACATATATGTGGAGAAAGAAATATAAGTAACATAATTTAATAAAAGCAGAGACATATTGAACAAATAAATAACCTACCAAATTCGTCAAATGAAGTGACAAAATTAGAATTGCAATTCTTAGAACTATAAATTTTAGTTACAAAAGTTATGCTTGGTTAGAAAAAAATCAAAATAATAAAACTACTATAGCCATATAAATGAGATGCCTAATAAATATCTGTAGATATCAGTTTTCAAAAGGAGATATGCTTTTCTCTGTATATATCAAAGTAAAAAAATTACTCCCAAAGCTTTTCTTTTGAAAAATAAAGTTTGATTAGAAAAGTTCAATAAAACTAGTGCAGCCATATCAATTAGATGACTAGTAAATATTTATAGAGATTAATTCTAATCAACAACCAAAACACACTACTTCAGTATATCTCCCATTATTAAGATTTAAAAAACATAAAATTAATTAAATTATAATTTTATTTTAAATTATATTATTATCATTAATTACAAAAAACAAGTAATACATAAATTAAACATATATGCATTTAGAAAAACATGTAACATTATTTTTAGTCATGAGGATTGACACTCACTATACCATGGAGATTTGCTAATGTAAATAAGCTTTCTTACAATATCAAGGCTTATAAATACCACATGACCAAAAACCATAACTTGTTTTATATGAAACTTGGTTGTATGGAAAAAAAATTAATCAATTTAAATAAAAAGACAAAAATAACAAAAAATATTCTAGAATATTCCGCGAAAATTAAATTCCTAGAATATTCCGTGAAAATTAAATTCCTATCACTAATAATTATTGATGATTCAATTAAAATTCTAAAAACTGTACTAATTTTCTTAACATACTAATTAGAATGTTGTAGAGTGGGGTGGTGAGTGATAGAGGGGTTCTTACAGATCCTATAGGATTAATTGAAAGTGCATTTGTTTGGGTTCTTGATATTTCAATAAATAATCATGCTGAATCTTATACACTATGGAAAGGTTTGGAGGCCTCCATCAACATTTGTTTTCAAATTTTGGAGGTGATGGATTTTTAGAATGTATCAAGGCGTATGGTTCACATTAATCCATTGAACACTATTTTGGATTTAATACTATAGTGGGTGAAGGAGGTATGCAAGACCTCTCTAGGGTTAACTTCTTGCATGCTTTAAGGGATAACAATGCTTTGATCGAGATATATGCAAATCAATCCCCATGTTTCTTACGTGAGAAACTATTTGGTTACACACAATTTTTATTTGGTGAGAGGTTCCACCCTTTATTATTCAGGGATTATGGTTATAGGCCCTGAATTTTCAACTAGAGGAACGAGATTACAAAACGAGGTGTGATTTCATGATTCTTAACTTTCGGAGCTAGTTGATTTGCATGGTCCTTATCCTATTCTATAAAATTAGTAAGTCACTACCATTGTGTCTTGTTTTCTCAAAGAATATTTAATAGATGGGATTTCCTCTTGTCTTAATTCACAACATTTTTTAGTGGTTTTACTCTTGATATTAGGAGGTTTGTTTGGGAGAGGTGTTATATCTCTCCCTTTGATCCGTCTTGGAAGGGCCGCAATTAGCACACTCATTCCCACTATTGTACAATCAATGGGGGTGTATCATCGCCCACACCCACTACCTTTTTCCTATTTCACTTCCATCGTGCCTTTATCCATCAACTCGGAACCATTCCTATATCCATCGCCAAGTGCTCTAGTATCTACCCAAGAATGGAAATCTTCTCCATTGCCTTAGATCTTCATGGTGAGAATGAGTAATTGATCAAAATCTCTTCATGAATTAATAAAATTGATTCTATGCATTTTATTTTTTATAAATAATTGATTAATGTATTTTTTTGCAGAAATATCAATTTAGGAATTTGCTTGGGAGTGTCGTACATAAACAATCATTTTTTGTTTTAAATGAAAATATTAGAAAATTTATTTAAAAATTAAAACATAAAACACAAGTATATGATAAATAAGGCACAATACATAATCATATGATAAATAAGTCACAATACATCATCTCATGATAAATGCAACTTATTGTATAAATAAAAAGAATTTGTTATACCATATACGTATTTCTTTATTTATTTTCTATGTATTTTTTCATAGTTCATTTTCCTCTGTAATGACATTTAATTTTGATTCATTATAGTTTATTTATTTTTTAAATAGATGGCACACATAGATGAATTTTTTTATTAACTTGATCACTCTATTAGACGAGGTGTTAGAAATTCGTTTTTTAACATCTCCCTATGAATAAAAATAAAATAAAAAACTTGGTCTTATTTTAATGATAATATAAAGCAGACATTATTGTTTTATCTTTTTACTTATTAATATTTAATATCCTTGTGCTATTAAGATTACGATTTTGGTGGTTTATGTAGTTGGGCATAATGTTAATTATATGAACTCCTATACGTACTATTCACTATAATCTATAATTATATGGTTTATATGAACATTCTTGTATTCGCATATGACTTTCATACTTAAGGTATTACTCTGTAATATATTGGGACCATACCTAGGTAATTCTTCGCAAGAAATCTATCCAAGGCTATATGTTATTTAAGACACCTTAAGGGTTAGAATGATAGTACCATGACATAGATACATTCATACACATCTATACACCATAAGGTACAAGCATCCCCATCTAGCGCTCTATCTTTTTACATGCCTGCAATTCATACCACAATATTTATTCATTGAATGCCACACGATGAAAAATATGAAAGTAGAGATACGTCACATATCTCAATTAATCCCTCTATTGCTATTTCCCAAATTGCACCCATTCTCCCTCCATCACGCATTACATTTTCTCTCTAGATTAAGCCTACAACAACTTCAACAACCTCCAACAAGGTTCATTTCCTCTCTGCAAGAGAGGACAACCTGCAACAGGGTTCACTTGTAAGATTTATTTACTACTCTTCTTCTTATTTTTTGCTTTGGCTATTCACTCCCAAACCCAAACTCAAACCAAACTTGAAATCTGATTAGAGATTCAGGCATACTTACACATTTTCTGGTTAGTTTTGGTTGCTTTCTCCTTGGTTGGTCTTGATCGGTTACCCTTGGCTTGCTGGCTCTCTGTTTTAATACCATATCTTGAGGCTTACATCAAACTTATTGACTTCTAGGATTGATATTTCCTCTTTCTTCCTTTTCCAGTCTCACTGGTCTCTTCTCTGGCCTCTCCACCTTCGATGACTTCGATGGTGGCTTCAATTTCTTATCAAGCTACCTCGTTGGCTTGTTTGACTTCTTCTTCACTAGCGGCTTAGTGTACTCTTGTTATTCTTACTAAGGTGACTTCTTCATATAATTCTCCCCTAGTGGCGACTTTCCCAGTGGCTTCGTATTCTTCCCTACTAGAATTTTTGACTACATGGATGGTTACCTATTCTATGGATGTTACAGCTTGTTGTGTGACTTCTTGTCTGGCTTGTCTAGCTTCTTGTCATTGGTTGAATCCATTGTTGCTAACTTTCTTCATGCTTTTCTTATTTATTCTTATTTTCATATTTATATTCTTTTTATTTTCTTGATGCTTGTAAACCAGACGAGGGCCAGATACGGTGCTCAAATGTCCAATTCCTGAGTTCTCAATCTCCAGACGATTATGGGAATTTTAGATGTTCTTATGCTACTGTTATCACAAGTGAGCCCTCTGCAGAAAGCTCTATCTTGTGAAACTATTATTCCCCACCTCCTTAACATAGGCCAACTTTGCACTATCAAATTTACCTATTAAAGGTCCATAATGGGGAAATGAGCCAGCTACATGATATGCCACCCTTTAAGTAGTGAAATTTCTACCTGGATAGGTTCAATATGTCTTGCCCTTATTTATGCTTAGTGGAATTTTGGAACCGCTAATGACGCATGGGTAAGAAGTGCATTGTTAGAGAATATATCCCCTCGTTTTCTCTTGGTTTCCACTAAGAAACATCAAATGTGGATGATTCCTTGAATATCCACACGGGAGAATTTTCAGGTAAATTTGCAACGCGATGCAATTTTCAGGTACTAGTTATTTTAAACAAAAATTGAAAGGAAATATTTATACAAATAAATTTTTAATACATAACTAATAAATAATTGATGAATATCTAGAAATATCTTAAATACATTTACTTATAACAACCGGCTAGATAATTAAGTCAATGTGCCAAAATTTTGAATAAAAATACCCATTATTGCATATGGCTATCGAAAGGATTTGAAAAATTTTGAATAAAAATACCCATTATTGCATATGGCTATCGAAAGGATTTGAAAGCTAAATTCGCACGCATAAAAAATTCAAAATTAGAGATGATTGATGTTTGGATTTTTTGTACCTGCAATTATGGCATATTTAGTACTTAGTAAGGTCTCTTGTTTCCTCCTCTCTTTCCTTTGGCATTTATTTGTCTGTTTGACATTGCTAGACCCTTTGAGACACCAAATTGGGATTCGTTTTCCATTTGTTCGGATTTTTTTTTAGGGATTTTTTCTCCTTATATAACCTACATTTAATTGGATCAATTCACTTTAGGACTTCAATGACCCAAATCCAGTTGGATATTATAGACATAGGGTCTAATGTGTCAATCCTTCATTGCCCCTTTCCTTAATTCTTGGTGCCAAGTAAAAAAAATAAAAAAATCCTTAGGCTATAATAAGACATGACCCATCGAATAGAGTGTGCATTTAAAAGGAATTATTCATGGTATAGGGCTCAAACCTATGGTTCATAGTTCATTGTACACTTCCAATAGATGACATACTTTTCCTAGTGGCTAACATGGAATTTGTTAACTCCGTGAGGTAATCTCCTAACTTATTTATATATGTCTCCTCCTCTTTGTAAACCCTCTTCAACTATTTGATCTCTCTATGTATAACTTATAGGAACACTATTGGATTGTCATCAAATCTCAATCTAGCTCCTCTACTCCTTTTCCATGCTCTCGAGTTACTCAGTCCTATCATATCCATCACCTCTATTAGTATATATTGTGTTTGATTCAATTTATTCCTTGAAGTTTTTCTATATTCTCATAAGACATTTCTATTCGATTTGTACCTCTCACCCCTTTGATAGTTCAACTCTTATATGTCAAGTGATGGTCCAACATAGTTAAGGGAAGGGAGGTATCACCTTTATGAAGGCATTCACCATCCATCACTTCATTTTTTTCATTACATTATATAATACATATGATGAATTATTTTGCATTGTATTAAAGATTAGGTTGAAGTCTATTTTGTAGGAAGCTGCAACGATGCAAGTAACTCCATTTAAGTGGATTTACACTCATTTTGAAATTCCCTATGGTTCTAGATTTTCATCTAGATTAGCCTATATTGTCATCTAGATTGCATGAATATTTGAAAGCTTTGCCCTCTGTTTCTACGAAAGTTTGCAAATATGTTGGCCCTTTCTTCCAGTATGCATGTGTGCTAGAAGGCTTTGAATTTGTTCTTTCCCATTCGTTGCTTTGAGGATATTAGCATTTATGTATATTGAATTTTTAACAATGTACCTCAACAAATTTGTTTTTTGCAATTACTTTTTTAATTTTTATGAGAATTAAATTTAGAAAAGTTTGATTTAATTTAACCACATTATTGAATATAATTCTTTGTTATAATTAACTTATATTTTATTTTAATTTTAGATTTATTAAAATTTATGGAATATTAAATGTTTTTTAAAAATTAAAAATTTAATTTTTGGTGTAAATGGGATTTCTCGTATGAATGTTTTTTGTATAGTAAATGTCTTAAAATCTATGTTTATTTCCTATATAGAAACTTTGTTTACTTTTATTTTTTAAATGAAAGAAGAAAGAATTAAAATACTCGTAGAAAACAAATTATCTCGAAAATTTGCATGTGAATTTCTTATGATTTTGGTTGCAAAGTTGTATTTCTACTCATATTTATCTAGATACATTCAATATATAATACACTTTTGCAAAAATATGAAAGATTAGATATAATTTTGTTTATTTTGATTGAATGGTGTATGAACGTTTGTAGCTAGCCTATTAAGAGAAATGAAGTGACATATTTTTACGCGGTAAGGCGTTCCTTGAGAAAGACATCCCTAAAATGCCACGTGTGCAATTCTCAGCCATTGATTCTGTGTTAGACTATTGAGAAGTTTATTGCCATTGATTTAATATGTTTGTTTTCCATGGAAAAATGTCTTTTTTTATCCACCGTCTTTTTTTTCCACCGTCCTAGAGCTCGGGTATGGGAATCGACAAGCATGGAATATGGTTGATGACTATTGAGATGGTTTGAACTGTTCAATTATCTGAATAGGTAGCCCTGCGCCTGGGAAACCGCCGCTTGTCTCCCGTGTCGTACGAAGAGATCAAACCAGTCTTTCTTCCGAATCTAGTATTGTGTCTTTGATGGTAATTCAGGTGCCGGTTTCCTGCCTGAGGTTGTTCACGATACTGCCTCCCTTGCCAATTATGCTACCCACCAATGACGTGGGGCATAGAATGCTGAAGAGAATGACGACTCTGGTCATTCTGCGAAATGGATTATGTTCAGATTTACGGAAAGAACGAGCTCAGAATGTGGTCTCTACAGAGCATGTTTAATAGGATTACAGTCCGATTTTATTTGTATGTGTGGTTGATTGGGGTTGTGGCATTGAGATTCCACTCATGCAACACGGACAATTAGATTCTGCCAACCAGACTGTGATCGGATAAATTTAATTCATATATTTTAATAATCTAAAAAGAAAAATCAATATTGTAATAAACTAAAATGTGATAAGAGTATCCGCTATTGGTTAGAAATTGGAATTGATTTATTTCTATAAAGTTATATTACTGGTAAAATTTGATATGTTAATTTTATTACTGAGATTTCTTCTATATAAACTGTTCGAATTTGTAGGTTGATTGAGTGCTACTACTATTAATTTCTTCTATATAAATTGTTGGTTGATTGAGTGATACTATTTTTAGTAATTATCTTCCATATTTCTTTTAATTATGACCACTAATGACAATTAATCTAAATCTCTCTGCAGACTCAGAACACTTAAATTTTGTCTATGAAATTCAAATACACCTCTGGTCAATGAATATGCAAATATATTAGCCAATTGTTTTTTTATTTACAACATTCCAAGTAGATTTCTCTATTGTTTACAAGTTTTCTGGCGAAGTGATATATAATATCAATTTGTTGTCTTGATGAAAATTATGGTTATTTAACATGGCTACTATTGTCACAATACATTATAGTTTCCCCTCTTCTTTTGTTGTAGAGCACACAATACTTTGCATAACCAAATTGTTTCACAAGCTTTTGTTATTGTTGTTGCTGCTACATATTTTACTTCAACATGAGATTGTTACAATGGGCTTATTTTTGGATGCCCATGAAATCACATATGAACCAATATGAAAAACATATTCGAAAGTATGCTTCTATCATCCATGCTAGTTGCAAATTCATTTTTAGTGTATCCAACTAAATGATCACTATTAGTACTCGAGTGTAATATGTTATATCCTATTGTTCCATCAATATATCTCAAAATTATTTTCCCTACTTGTCAATGTGAGTCTTTTAGAGACTCCATGAACTTGTAGATCAAGCTAACAACATACATAATGTCTGGTCTAGTGGTAGTAAGATACATAGACTACCAACCAATCTCTTGAAAAGAGTTGGATCTAAATTGGATCCTATATTTGCTTTGTTGAGCTTTGTTCCTATTGCAATTGAAATTTGTGCTTGTTCACAATTCATCATCCTAAACCTCTTTAACACATCCATGACATACCTTGCTTGAAACAAAAAAAGTACTTGAATCTTATTTATTGACTTCAATGCCAAGAAAGAATATCATCAACCCCAAATCAGTCATTTTAAACTCTTTCTCCATAGTTAATTTAAACTTGCCCACTGATAGATTCACTATGAATATCATATCATAATCATACATATAAAAAATGAGAATTTGACCTTGTTCCTTCACCTTTGTATATAATATAGGTTCACTGTTGATTCTACTAAATCCATTGTACATTAGATATGAACCAATCATGGTATACCAAGCTCTAGGAGCTTGCTTAAGTCCTTAGAGAGCTATCTTCAACTTGTATACCTTATTTTTACGACCTTTTATCTAATATCATGGTGGCTACTCCACATATACTTCTTCTAAAATGTCATTCAAGAATGTTGATTTTACCTCTATTGGTAAGACTTCCCCCTATTTTGATTTGCTATGGCTAAGATAGATGTAAATATGAGCCCCAATGCAGTGATTTTGTGGGCTCCAACCCACAAAAGAATTCAAACCCCTAACTAAGAACAAACTCAGTAAATTCATGGGATCCAACCCATAGGAAAATCCAATCCACTAGCGGAGCACTGACTAAACTCCAAGTTGTGGTTTGGATTTGTTTTCAATTGCTTCTTCAGTGAATCATCATCAACCATGTAATCTTCAAGTTTTTTTATTTGAACCTAATCACAGTTTTTCTTTCACACGGATGTCTAGCATTGCAATGGAATGAAGAGGTGTAGTGGAAGGCTTACACAACTAGACTAAAAATGAGCCATGTTTGACTTAAAGAAGTCTTTCCTATGCTACTGCCTTACAGCGTTTCCTTTGCAACATGTGGTCCCCTCTTGCCCACCTGTCATTATTGTGCACCATGAGATTATCTGTTAGACAATTGGAAAAGACTCAACCGTTCAATTAGGGAAGTGGTTACCAATTGTATCTGGTTCCAAAGCATAAGTAATGGCTCATCCTGATCCTTGATGCCCTTGCAAATGGAAAGACTCTTTTAAATGCCGCTAAGAAAGGACCAGAGCCAACCAAATCCAAATCGATGGTGAATATGCTAAAATCATCATCATCTAAAGGAGAAGAAATACGTCGTCTGCAAGCTCCGTATGTGATGTTGTGCTTGGTATTTCATCGATGTGTATAGTGGTGATGCCCAGGTTCAAATCTTTGCCATCAAGCAAAAAATCCCTACCATCAAGTAAGCCGCTGGGTTGTAGCAGCCTTTCTCCCAGCCCTGAAGCATTTCGTGATCTGGCCTACCTTTCCTAATCTGGCCCGCAACAGGGAAGCAACCTTTGTTTATCACTATGCTACGGGATTATGATGGGCACTACATATAACCCGAACCTAGCCAGTTTAGAACCCATCAATGGATACTGAATTCATCTATTAAGTGTCTTAAGGTATGTAAATATGAAAGTTTGATAGGGTTTGCTTTGAGTTGATTTATCAGGAGATTATACGGTTAAAGAATCAACAGATTACTATGACTATTATTTCAAATGAATATGACCTTATTCTTTCTATGATGCATAATGCAGGTTTCCTATATCAGTTCCAATCAGTTCCAACCTTTGAACTATGGGATTGGCCAATCTTCACAAGCCCGTAAGGGAAGAGAGACTGCTGAAATCATCATCATCTGAAGGAGAACAGAAAGACATCATCTATGAGCTCGGTATGTGATGTTGTACTTGGTATTTCATCGATGTGTACAATGGTGATACCCAGGTTCAAATGCCTGCCATCAAGAAAGTCGTTGGGTTCTAGCAGCCTTTCAGGTTGAGACGTTGAAGGTTGGGGCAAATACCTTCATGAATGGAAACCTCTGATATCCTTGTCTGGAACAGTTCAAGGTGCCTGAGGGAAAACACACACTTTTCAATGGAAGTGTCTGTTTTATGCAACACCCTTTGCCCTCTCAAACTTGTTAATGTTTCAATTTCCCCTTCAACTTTCTTGAATGAAAGTTCCTTTAATGGACATTTCGTTACTTATTTTCATTAATGTGGTAAGTGTTGTACATTCCACTCCATTATTTTCAACTCTCTTAATTGAGTCAACAGTGCAATGGAATCGACCAAACATATCAATTTCTGTCACTTCTGTAGACAGAAATTCTCTAAACTCCTTAGGTAGCTGATGGAAGGTGGCAACATTTCCAATGAAGGGGTTCCTAATTTCAGAACACCCAAATTGAATAGATTCCCAATGGCACTTGGCAATTATTTTATGTCTGTACCTAACAAATGCATTTCTAAAATTATGAGAGTGTGAACAAATGAGAGATGCCTTCCGAGCTTCTCTTTACCTTCATCAGTGCTATATATTTGCATGTTCAATTGGGTCAAATCTTCATAAGTATACTCTGCAAGGAATTTAAAGAGTTCCTAGCAGCACCTTCTCTGACATCAGACAAGAAGCAAGATCGATTGTAATATGATCTGTTACGGTTCAAGAATTCTTTTCCAAGGGATGTCTTGCCAACTCCACCAAGGCGCACGATTCCCACAACTCTAGCATCATTGCTTTGCTGCTCCAATAACATTATATTTTCAAAATATTTTATTTTTTCATTTAGACCAGTTGGATATCTCGCCACATTTAGTGGTGTTTTTCTAACCCTTTTCAACACTTGTTGCACGACCTAATCAACCAGCTGCCCCTCATTCCTGAATACTATAGCATAACAAGTAAGAAAACTCTACAAAAGTGTCATATATCTAATCTATCCAACATGAAATTAAAAACTAAGAAGATCAGGATGAGTTTGAGGTCCTCACTCACCCATCATATGCCTCCAGCTTGAAACCACTTATTATTGCAGCATCAAAAAGTGCCTTCCTCCATTTTTCAATAGTGTTGTAGTCATATCACTGCTTTTCTTGATGTGTTTGAGGGTCCAATGTTTTCTTCTCTTCCAGTGTGCACAGGGCTTGAGCATACACTCCGTTTTCACCCTTCGTCCACATGTTTTTGCACATATTCTTATTTCAAAGGATCTTCTACACTTTCTAACTTAATGAGAGGAGATTAATCAAATATCACATCGTTGTTCATGATAATGTTGTTGGTAGTAGGAGCCCAAAAAATATATATCCCTTAGCAACATCATCATGCCCAACAAATATAACATTCTTTGATCTATGGCCTAAGTTAGAATGTTGATTCTTAGGAGTAAGAGTGCACACTTCACAACCAAAAATATTTAAATTTAAATAATCATTGGGATGAATTTTCGAGATTTCTTCAAGGATTTTACAATTTATTGCAACTGATGGTGATGAATTTGCAAGATAAAAAGTAGTGGTGACTACTTTATGTCCACAAATCTTGATGCAAATTGACATTGTTGAGCATGCTTCTTCTTCTTTCTATAAGAGTCATCTTCATGCTTTCCTGATCCTTGATGCCCTTGCAGATGGAAAGACTATTTTAAATGCCGCCAAGCAACAACCAGAGCCAACCAAATCCAAATCGATGGTCAATCTGCTAAAATTATCATCATCAGAAGGAGAACCGAAAGACGTCGTCTGCGAGCTCCGTATGCGATGTTGTGCTTAGTATTTCATCGATGTGTACAGTGGTGATGCCAAGTTTCAAATCCCTGCCATCAAGCAAGCCATTGGGTTCTAGCAGCCTTTCTCCTAGCCCTGAAGCCTTTCTTGATCTGGCCCCCAGCAAGCAAGCAACCTCTATTTATCGCTACACTACGGGATTCTGATGGGCACTACATATAACCCCAACCTAGCCAGTTTCGAACCCATCAATGGATATCGAATTCATCTATTAAGTTTCTTAAGATATGTAAAGATGAAAGTTTGATAGGGTTCGATTTGAATTGATTTATCAGGATATTATACGGTTAAAGAATCAACAGATTACTATGGCTATTATTTCAAATAAATATGATCTTATTCTTTGTATGTTGCACAATGCAGGTTTCCTATATCAATTCCAACCTTGGAACTATGGGATTGGCCAATTTTCACAAGCTCGTAAGGGAACAGAGATTGATAGCATCATATTTTATCTCATTCAAAAATAGAAAATGTTAAAGAAGTGCTTTGGAAGAGGTACAAAACACATGCAGTCTTGCAGAGAATCCAACTCCATCCTATGAGAAATCCCCTCAAATAACCAGTAACAGTTGTTGAAGGCTATTCGTGCATGAATCAACTGGAAAACTAAGTTATACCAAACCCTTCCTCCTTATTCATGTGGGCTCACTGATGTTCAAAATTCCTTATTTGATTCCTGGGCTTATTCTCTTTGAATTGGGACCGCGTGATGTTCATGGCCAGGGTGTATTGCTCCTACGCTTGTTGTTGTTGATTGTGGAGCAGGGCAGGGTAAGCATAGAAGCACCTTCACAGCAAAGGGAAGAGGTAGAAGAGAATTTTGTTTACAAGTCCAATCACATTCCCCCACTAGGATCTGGAGATTCAAGAATTCAGTTTTTCTCAGTGGGGACATCACATGTTACATGGAGGCAAAGCCCTCATCACCAAATAGCTCATATGCATGTGGTAACCACAAATGTCAACCAAATTTTGGGTATCAAATTTTGTCAGGGGAAAGTCATGTAGTCTCCATGACCAACCAGAGGATGGATGGTAAGAACATATAACAAAGCAACTCAGGTGGATATCTACTTATAATGGGACATAGATTCATCCAACAAGTTGCAGTCTCATAAGAAAAGAGATCAAGAAAATAATACTACCTATCCTTTATATTAAGACAAATGTATAGAAAGTAGGATATTAGCAGGGCTTGCAACAACTGTGTCATTTCTGACAATATGAAACTCTAAAGGAAGGCTTAAATTTTTTATGATTCCATTATGGTACTATAAATTTCAGAAGTTGGTAGTATAGGCAGGGAAAAAGGAATGAATTGCATATAGAGATTTTGATGATAAGATGTGCACCATAAAATCAAATATTTAGATATCATCAACTTCTATTTGAGATATTGTAACTACTGACACTGTTTTCCTTGTTAAAGCTGTTTATAATACAAATTGAACAGATTTAGAGCATTCAATACATCTATGAAAAAATATCATGTCATAATTTTTTTGGTTCATACTGTATAGAAAGAAGTGGGGTACTCTATGGTGGAGGTGGGGGAAGATCCCTATAAGTTTAATGTATCTGGAGTTAAGACATATGTATACTGGTTGAGAGAACTCTATTTGTAGTGTGCATGCAGGAAGTATTGTGGCCGGGACTTTAAGTATGAAGTGCTATAATTGCAAAAATTGATGTTCATACGCTGAGGTCTTCTTTCAATTATTGACTCAGCTGGTCCACTGTTCCCTTGCCCGACTGTAGTTTCGAACAAAATTTGGTGTTAAGCTTCCTCAAAGATGTAAAATGGTCAATATCTAGAAGTTCTTCTAACTCATCATAGTAAGCCACCTTTAAAACTTGAAGTTTTGTCAACTTCACCAAACCTTCTATGCTCTTCAACTTCAAACATTGAGATGCCCTCAACTCCTCCAAATATATCAATGTTTCAAAACCTGGTAGCTCCTCTACTTGATAACACCCGCTGATATTCAAATCTTTAAGTTGTGAAGGACCACAAAGCCCTCCTATTTCCCTCAATGCAATGCAATTGATCAACTCTAACTTTATTAGTGTTGTTGGCAATGCCCCAATGTCCAGCGAATCATGACAAAAGTTCAGGCCAAAAGTTCAGGTTGAGACGTTGAAGGTTGGGGCAAATACCTTCATGAAAGGAAACCTCTGATATCCTTGTCTCGAACAGTTCAAGGTGCCTGAGGGAAAACACACACTTTTCAATGGAAGTGTCTGTTTTATGCAACACTCTTTTCCCTCTCAAACTTGTTTAATGTTTCAATTTCCCCTTCAACTTTCTTGAATGGAAGTTCATTTAATGGAAATTTCGTTACTTATTTTCATTAATGTGGTAAGTGCTGTACATTTCACTCCATTATTTTCAACTCTCTTAATTGAGTCAACAGTGCAATGGAATCGAGTAAACATATCAATTTCTGTCACTTCTGTAGACAGAAATTCTCTAAACTCCTTAGGTAGCTGATGGAAGGTGGCAACATTTCCAGCGAAGGGGTTCCTAATTTCAGAACACCCAAATTGAATAGATTCCCAATGGCACTTGGCAATTCTTTTATGTCTGTACCTAACAAATGCATTTCTAAAATTATGAGAGTGTGAACAAATGAGAGATGCCTTCCGACCTTCTCTTTACCTTCAACATTGCTATATATTTGCATGTTCAATTGGGTCAAATCGTCGTAAGTATACTCTGCAAGGAATTTAAAGAGTTCCTAGCAGCACTTTCTCTGACATCAGACAAGAAGCAAGATCGATTGTAATATGATCTGTTATGGTTCAAGAATTCTTTTGCAAGGGATGTCTTGCCAACTCCACCAAGACGCACGATTCCCACAACTCTAGCATCACTGCTTTGTTGTTGCAATAGCATTATATTTTCAAAATATTTTACTTCTTCATTTAGACCAGTTGGGTATTTGGCCACATTTAGTGGTGTTTTTCTAACCTTTTTCAACATTCGTTGCACGACCTAATCAACCAGCTGCCCCTCATTCCTGAATACTATAGCATAACAAGTAAGAAAACTCTACAAAAGTGTCATATATCTAATCTATCCAACATGAAATTAAAAACTAAGAAGATCAAGAAGAGTTTGAGGTCCTCACTCACCCATCATATGCCTCCAGCTCGAAACCACTTATTATTGCAACATCAAAAAGTGCCTTCCTCCATTTTTCAACAGTGTTGTAGTCATATCACTGCTTTTCTTGATGTGTTTGAGGGTCCAATGTTTTCTTCTCTTCCAGTGTGCACAGGGCTTGAGCATACACTCCGTTTTCACCCTTCGTCCACCTAAGATCCGAAGGCTTCACATCGATGTGTTTGAGGGTCCAATTTTTTCTTCTCTTCTAGTGTGCACAGGGCTTGAGCATACACTTTGTTTTCACCCATCGTATACCTAAGATCTGAAGAGGAATCATATCTACATGCCATTGCAAATGAAAATATGATGACATAGAAGGGAAAGGGGAAAAAAAAGGAAACTATAAATTGGGAGCTATGTTCTTGAGTAGCTTGGGAAGGTGTTCTCCAACAATTTCTCAGTTTAACTATGTAGAATTCCCGCTTCTCCCAGTCTTAAAAGAAAAAAAAAATGTATAGTCAATTATCATTCACAACATTTCTGCTCTTCCCCATCTTAGAAAGAAACAATTGTATAGTTAATTATCATTTAGAGCAATAGTATAATTAATGATCATTTCCACATAAAACCATGATGATATAGCTTCTTGAAGATCCCAAATATTATGATGTTGTAGACCCAGTCATGTGATATTAATTGACACAAAATTCATTATTCATCAATTGACATGAAACTGCAATCTTCACAATTTCCTGGTAATGTAACCTGTGTAACCCGTGCTCCTTGACAAGCTGGTGAAAAAAAATAATAGAGATGAAAAATGTTTAGTTGACTCTCATTTAATAATAAAATCACAGGTTTTATGGTTTTATAGAGCAATTAGTGTGATATAAAGATTACTAATTATTCATTGAGTGTCATTTAATAATAAAATCACAAGTTTTATGGTTTTAAAGAGCAATTAGTGTGATATAAAGATTACTAATTATTCATTAATAACATAAAATGATCTTGTGAATGTAACCCATGGCCTTTCATATAATTTGCAAAGCATTAGTGCTATATAAATTCCATCCATTGGCATGAAAGTGGAATCTCCCCTCTTTCTTGATCTTGCCGACATAAGCCACGGCCCCTAATTACCAAATTACTCAATTGACTTGAAACTGGCAGTTTCACATTTTCTTCGTTGTGCTAACATAAGCTATGGCCCCAACCCTAGCCCCAACTTATCAAATAATTCAAAGCAATTGATCTTAGAGGATTCCTTCACATTTTCTTCTTTGAGCTAATGTAAGCTATGGCCCGAGATTATCAAATAATTCAAAGAAATTGATCTTAGAGGATTCATTTAGAAGAATCTGGTTTGATTGGATTTTTTTTAGGTTAATTGATTTATATGATTGTTTGGTCAAGTTTTAATTTTTGAGCTTTTAATGTAATTGGTTTAGTTTAACATATTTTCATTCTATTTATATTGCGTAATTTAATAAAATGTGTAATCTCAATTGATAATTTATTTGAATTTTTGAATAAATTTTGAAAATTATTAAGGAAAAAAACACACGACACAGTATTATTATATTCAAATTGCGTAATCTTTAGCGATACCTATAATTCACACACACACACACACACACACACACACACACACACACACACATATATATATATAGATCATAGAATTTTCTTAATTTATTATGGATCACAAAAGCCTAAATTCAGAAAATACTTGATATTGGATGACTCCGAGGAAGTAGAAGCTGCCAATCAAGCACAATGTCTATTAAAGCCTATTGGAATACAGAGAGACCTTGTACATGTCTCATGACTTGAAATACATTTTCTTTCTATCTTGGCATTCAGATTGTGCTATTTTTGGTGAGCCCTATTTTTAAATCTAGTTTATTTTAATATACATATTTTTTAAATTGATTATTTGGACTATTTAAATAGTCAAAATTTAAGGACTAAGTTTCATGAAGAGTTTTCTTTCAAAGTAAAATTCAAAAATCTGAATTTTATATGTTTGTAGTTCATGGGGATTTTCAACTGTTATTTATATACATCATTTCACTGTAATCAGATCCTCATTTTTCAAACAAATAAGTATCTGCTTCCTTGTAACTTACATATAAATAGGCTTAACAAGGTTTCCATGTTGACATGGATGCTTATTATGTTTGGGTCAGTTTTCAATATCTAAATCGATGGTCAGATAGCCCTCCATCGCAGTATGCATAGTTCAACTGCAGATGAACATGATTGCACCTCGAATTCTCAATGTTCATCATAAATTGTGAAACAAACCTTTGTCAATTCATCACATTGAGATGGGAAAATCCTATGCCCACCGAAATGTCTCATGAAGGCTTTCCGGCCTCACATTGCAATTTTGCATAAGCATGACTTATGCTTCCAAGATACACTTCGTAATAAAACAATAATAGTGAGACTTTGAATTCTACGAAATCAAATTGTGTGATTCTTCTCTTACTCAATAAAAATATGATGGCTCCCTTGGCCCCAAACACTTTTATCTACAAATCTATGTCATTGTGGGATTCTTCTCTTAATAAAAAGATGATGGCTCCCTTGGCTCCAAACACTTCTATCTACAAATCTATGTCATTTCCTTACGGCGTTTCCTTTGCAACATATGGTGCAAATGCTAGTTCAATTTATTTTGCTATGTTTCACAAGTCACATAGCTTAGTAAAGGAGTAATTAGCCCATAATCCACGCATATTTTTTACTAACCAAAACATTTTTACCTTATTAGCATTAGGACTAGGAATTGAGTGTTATTAAAGAAAGGGTGTAGCACACGATTCCCTTGCGTCTTTTAGACAATCTTGGGCTTGCATATGAAAGCTTTCTCAAAGCACCTGATTTTCCATCTCCCATTTTATCTCACATAGTGTAAGAGGAAGGAATTAAGTGGCCCATCAGCCACAGATTATTTTCATTGATGGTAAGGAACAAATATAACTTAGTGTAAGTAGGGGATTTTGTAAAGGATCATCCCATATCCACATCACTACACACTTTGTATGTTACTTTGTCACTTACACACGCATTGCACTACACACACTAAGCTACTCTTAACTTTAAACTAAGAGCATTGAGGTTCAGGAGATTTTGTACTTAGTTTACTTGAGCTTATCTCTTCACACCATAAGGGAAAGAAGACTCCTAATGATGTAGGAGCATCTAGACTTAGCCAGCAACGTGAAAGTTTGTTCACATGTTGTGGCTAAACAATTTGAAATTCATTGACCTGATGGGTCAAAAGGCAGTTTTACTGAGATGGTTTGATCTCTCAAGAAATGAGTTGTATTTCATTATTGTAATAAGTTATAAATTGTCTTATTTTAGGCTCAAAGATGAGTTGTTAGCATAGGTGTGAGATAGAGCAAGGAATTAGAAAATTTTCTATTAGATTTATTAAAAATAGGAATTGATTTGTTAGACATAGTTAGAGTGATATCTGATTTATAAAAGGGAGGAAAATGTAATGAAATCAGAGAGAGGATTGAAGGGTGGATTTAGTAGAGTGAGAGAAAAATAGAGTGTGAATTTTATTTTTAGACAGAGGTCTTTATTTGTGTAATCATGCCCAAGGCTGAGACCCTGTGACTCTTTTATTATGAATATATTGGTGTTGTGTACATGATAATATGTACAGATGTGGAAATCTTCGAGCGCTTGTTTTTTTCTCTATAGTGGGATGATATTGATGCTTGCTCTGTTTTTCATGCTTTACAATAGATAACGCTGAGTAAAAAGAACAATCTGCGAGTTTGTTATATTGTTTTGGTCCCGCAAGTGAAAAACCAAAAATACACTAAGGATCGATGCAAAACACATTCGGATTTAGAATTCGGACTTCAAATATTATGGATGGAGGTTTTTAATGCTATTGAGTCCATGGAACCCAAATAACATCACTCCAGTGGAAAAGAATTGGCCTATTGAATCAGCAAATTTGGACATTGCAATATCACTAGATCTGAAATGTTATAGAGAAGGGGTGATAGTCTATCGGGTTCACGAAGCATTATCGCATCGCCGCTTCGAAGCATAAGTAGCCTAGAAATTGGACACGATGATTTGCAATGGGCCGGTTACATCATGGCCATTATATCACATATATCGCAACCGTTGGATCGCCAAGAGGTCTCCCTACAGTGGACGGTATTTTGGGCATATCAAACGTGGTAAGTTGTTTGGAAGGGTCAGCACTCGATCCCATTCACCCTTCGACACATAGCGAAGGCGGAGGGCAATAAAACCACTTTATCACATGGTTAACTCCTGATCTATTGTTCTATCTAAAATCTCCAACAACCGTTGATTCTCATCGATCCATATCGATGGTTCTAAAGCAATGGTGCATTGACTTTCAGCATACAATAAGTGCGCCAATATAAAAAGGTAAATCCCTTTGTTCCAACTTGTTTTTCTTAGTGCATTTTAGTTTAAAAGAAGAACAATCGAGTTATAGCTTAAAGGGGATCTAGGGATTTTTGGGTTTTCTTGAGTCCCACTTCCACGTTGCATCAATTGTGGTATCAGAGCAGAAGAAAGGGTTGTTTGCAGCAAAAATTCCTCCAAGGAGAGGCATTGGTCAAGGAAGGCCTGAAGCAAATGCAATTTTACTGGAAGAGGTATGGAGTCTACGTACAAGAATGGAGACAATTAAGACTGCCTAGAGAAGAGCACCTAATGAAGGAGATGAAAGTTCTTTAGAAGAATATCCCGTAGAAGAGGTAATGGGTGAAGACAATGAAACTACCAAAGTCATTAAGATGTTGGCGAAAGTAGGAGGAAAACCTAATGTAGAAATCCCTATGTATGAAGGGATTCTGAATGAAGAAGAGCTAATGGATTGGATCAAATCCTTAGACCAGTACTTTGACTATGAAGAGGTTGAGGAGAAGAAGATGGTGAAGTTTGCAATTACCAGATTGAAGGGTCATGCAGCTATCTAGAAGGATGAGTTACAGACATCAAGAACAAGGAAAGGGAAGTCCAAGATCAAGCTATGGGACAAAATTGTAAGTAAAATGAAAGCCAAGTTTTTGCCTAAACACTATCATTTGAATCTTTTTAAATAATTGCAAAATTTAAGGCAAAAAGGAATATCTATTAAAGAATATACATAAGAGTTTTATAGATTGAATATTAGATCAGGGCATGTAGAGGATGATGTGGAAAAGGTAGATAGATATATCAATGGATTAAGGTATGACAAACAGGATGAAATTAGCTTGTTAAGTCTGAAGACTATTAAAGATGCCTATCAAGCAATTTTGAGGGTAGAAGAAAAGATATTGAGGAAACAGAGTCAAAGGAATAGAGGAAGAATCTCAGTAAGAGCTAGAGAAACTACCAGACCAAGTGGACAACAACATCAACATGAAGTAGGAATCTCAAGTAGCAGACCACAATAGAGGGTAGAAGTTAATAGAGGAAGATTTGTGCCTAGAGGAAGAGGGCGAGGAAGAGATGTTCGATGTTATACATGTGGAGAATGGGGACATATTTCATGGGACTGTCATCATAATAAACCAACAAGCCAGAGGAATGCTAATGTGGCTGAGGCAAAGCCAAAACCACATCAACTTGTGAGAAAGGAGGAACCCCCTGAAGAAGGTGAATCACTGTTATTGAGAATAACTTTGCTTAGGGTAGAGCCAGAGATTGGAGAATGGGCACACAGGAAGAATTTGTTTAGAATTACCTGTAAATCAAAAGGTAAGTGTTGCATAGTAATAATTGAAATTGGAAGCATTGAAAATCTTGTTTCTACAGAGATGGTGGACAAGCTCAGATTAGAAAATACCATGCACCCTACTCCTTACAAGGTATCATGGTTACATAAGGGACATCAGATTATTGTGACAAAACAATGCAAGGTGGAGATACAAATTAGTACATATAAAGATGTGATATTATGTGATGTAATTCCCACGGATGTATACCATGTATTAATGAGAAGACTGTGGCAACTTGATTGAAAAGTTATTCATGATGGAAGGAGAAACACTTATACTTTGGAGAAGGATGGAACTAAACACACATTGCTGCCATTGAGGGACGATGCTAACAAAGGAACACCTGGAAGTAGTATTATGCTAATAAGTGGAAAGGAGCTACTACAGGAAGTATTGAACAACGAGTTACATTTTTCTATTGTGGGAAGACCAAAGGTAATTTTGACTTCCACAAACTTCAATGATTTGCCTGAAGAAGCTAAAATGATGTTAGATGATTTTTCTTATATTATTGTGGATGAGTTGCCAAATGCATTGCCATCGATGAGGAGTATTAGTCGTCATATTGACCTAATACTAGGAGCACGTTTTCCAAAGAAAGAATCATACAGATTAACTCCTCAAGAGAACACAGAAGTTGGAAGACAAGTGCAGGAGTTGATGGATAAGGGGCTAATCAGAGAAAGTCTTAGTCCATGTGCTATACCAACAGTACTTAGTCCAAATAAAGGAGGAGAATGGTGCATGTGCACAGATTCTAGAGCCATCAATGAGATCACAATCATGTACAGATTTCCTTTGCCATGCATGGATGATTTAATGGATTGTTTGAGTGGATCAAAATAATTTACTAAAATATATTTGAAGAGTGGATATCATCAAATAAGAATCTGAGAAGACGATGAATGGAAGACTGCATTTAAAACAAATAGTGGGTTGTATGAGAGGTTAGTGATGCCTTTTGGACTCACTAATGCACCTAGCACATTCATGAGATTAATTAATGAAGTCTTGAAGGAGCATGCAGGCAAGTTTGTTATTGTTTATCTTGATGATATTCTAGTTTTTAGTAAAAGTAAAGAAGAACATTTAGAACATCTTAAGTTGGTCCTAAGAACTCTATAGAAAGAGAAACTACTGATAAATCTGAAGAAATGTAGTTTCGTGAAGGAAGAACTGGTTTACTTGGGATTTGTAGATTCTAAACAAGGCTTGAAGATGAATCCAGAGAAAGTCTAAGCAATTTGGAACAGGCCTACTCCCAGAAATATATTTGAGGTAAGAAGCTTCCATGGCCTTGCAAGTTTTTAAAGAAAGTTTATCAAAATCTTTAGTTAGATTTGTGCACCTATTCTTGAAACAATCAAGGAGATCAGTTAGCCATTCAAGTTGACAGAAGCAGTAGACAGAAATTTTAATTGGCTAAAGAAGAAAATCACATAGGGACCAATTTCAACTTTACTTGATTTTGAGAAAGTCTTTCAAGTAGAAATAGATGCTAGTGGAGTTGCAGTTGGAGCAGTTCTGAGTCAGGATCAAAGACCAATAACATACTTCAGTGAGAAATTGGATGATGCAAAGAAGAAATATTCTTCTTATAACAAAGAGTTTTATGCTATTGTGCAGGCCTTAAAGAAATGGGGAAATTATTTGCTGCCAAAGGAATTCATATTGTATTCAGACAATCATGCCTTCCAATTCATCAATAACCAGCCGAAGCTAAATCAAAAACATGCCAAGTGGGTTGAATTTCTGCAAAGCTTTACTTTTGTAATAAAGCACAAGAGTGGTAAGTTAGATAAACTGGCAAATGCATTGAGCAGGGTAAGTTTTATTGTGCAAGCATTCAAAGTGGGTGTTATATGATTGGAGGAAATGATTGAAGTGTATAAGGATGATGCAGATCTCAAAGATATCTATACAACATTTCAAAATCCAATAGTTCATAACAGAAGTTAGTGGTTGGACTATCTCAATCAAGGAGGCCTATTGTTTAAAAGCAACAAGTTGTGTATTCCCAAATGTTCCATGAGGAAAAACATAATAAAGGAGAAACATAGTGGAGGATTATCTGGTCACTTTGAACAAGATAAAATCTTTTCTTGGGTGAATGCATTTTATTATTGGCCAAAAATTCAGACTGATGTTAAGAAGTTTGTTGAGAAATGCAGGATATGTTAGCATGCAAAAGGAAGGAGTCAGAGTACAGGATTGTATGAGACATTGTAAATACCAGACCGACCATGGGATGCAATTAGCATGGATTTTGTTCTAGGATTAACAAAAGCCTAGAGAGGGAATAATTCTATTTATGTTATGGTGGATATATTTTCCAAAATGGCACATTTCATTGCATGTAGGAAGACTAGTGATGCAACACACATAGCTAATTTATTCTTTTCAAAAATTGTAAGATTACATGGGTTACCTATAAGTATTATGTCTGATAGAGATACAAAGTTTGTAGGGCATTTTTGGAGGACTCTTTCAAAGAAACTGGGAGCTAACCTCAGTTTTAGTTCAGCATACTATCCTCAAATAGATGGATAGACTGAAGTAGTATATAGGAGCTTGGGGAATATATTGAGGAGTTTAGTGTATCAAAATCCTAAGCAGTGGGATTTAGCAATAGCTCAAGCTAAGTTTTCTTATAATGATACTCCAAACCGAAGTATTGGAATGAGTCCATTTCAGATTGCTTTTAGAATGAATCCAAGAGGTGTGTATGAGCTTAGGGATTTAGGTAAATAGGAGACTAGAAGTGCAAAAGCTGAAGAGTTTTCAAAATAGATGTAGAGACTATAGGAAGAAGTTAAAGGTAAATGACAGGAAAGTAGCAACAAAAACAAACAGAGGGTATATATGAAAAGAAGAGATAAAGAATTCCAAGTGGGAGATTTAGTGATGGTGTATTTGAGAAAACAAAGATTTCTTGGTAAAACTTACAACAAACTAAAAATGGAAAATATAGGACCATGTAAACTTGTAAGGAATTTTTCAGCTAATGTATATGAAATTGAGTTGCTAGAAGCGATTGGAATATCACCCATTTTCAATGTTGCAGATTTGTATCCATACAAAGAGGCAGAGACAGAGATACAAGAGGAAACTGCATGAGATGAAGTTCAAACTGTGAACTTGGAAGAAAAAATGCCAAAGACATCTAAGAAAGCAGTGAAAGATGTTTTGGAGAAGAGAGCATCCAAAAGAACCAAAGGATAGACTTATTTCCAATAGCTAGTCAGATGGAAAGGACAATCAGTGGAGGATGCATTGCATAACTTTATGGAGTAAGTCCTGAAAGTTTGAAGCACGATTCTTTTCTTCCTCAGGAGTTTGATGCAGGAGCATACTAACTTAGCCAGTAATGTGAAAGTTTGTTCACATGTTTTGCCTAAACAAGTTGAAATTCATTGATCTGATGGGTCAGAAAGGAGTTTTACTGAGAGGGTTTGATCTCTCAAGAAATGAGATGTATTTCATTATTGTAATAAGTTAGAAATTGTCTTATTTTAGGCTCAAAGATGAATTGTTAGCATAGGTGTGAGATAGAGCTAGGAATTAGAAGATTTGTTGTTAGATTTATCAAAAATAGGGATTGATCTGTTAGACACAATTAGAGTGATATCTGATTTATAAAAGGGAGGAAAATGTAATGAAAATGCAGAGAGGATTGAGGGGTGGATTTAGTAGAGTGAGAGAAAAATAGTGTGTGAATTGTATTTGAGACAGAGGTCTTTATTTGTGTAATCAGGCCCAAGGCCGAGACTCTGTGACTCTTTTATTATGAATATATTAGTGTTGTGTGCATGATTATATATATAGCCATGTAAATCCTCGATTGCTTGTTTCTTTTCTTTGTATTTGGATGATATTGATGCTTGCTCTGTTTTTCACGCTTTATAATAGATAACACTAAGTAAAAAGAACAATCAGTGATTTTGTTATATTGTTTTGGTCCTGCAAGTGGAAAACCCAAAATATAGTAAGGATCGACGCAAACACATTTGGATTTAGAATTCAGACTTCAAATATTATGGACAGAGGGTTTTAATGTTATCGAGTCCGTGGAACCCAAATTGCATCACTCCAATGGAAAAGAGCTAGCCTCTTGAATCATCGAATTTTGACATCGCGATATAACTGGATCCGAAATGTTATAGAGAAGGGGTGATAGTCTATCGGGTCTACAAAGCGTTATTGCATCGCCGCTTTAAAGCGCAAGGAGCCTCACAATTGGACATTGTGATTTGCGATTGGCCGATTAGATCATGGCCGTTGGATCACGATATATCGTAGCCATTGGATCGC
This sequence comes from Pinus taeda, assembly GCA_000404065.3. Taxonomy (NCBI): domain Eukaryota; kingdom Viridiplantae; phylum Streptophyta; class Pinopsida; order Pinales; family Pinaceae; genus Pinus; species Pinus taeda. The sequence goes on along the minus strand of APFE031516321.1, from coordinate 177,749 downwards.
CAAGCGGTCTCATTACATTGGATGGTATTTTGGGCATATCAAAGGTGGTAAGTTATTTGGAAGGGTCGTCACCCGATCCCATTCACCCTTTGACATGTAGCAAAGGCAAAGGGGAATAAAACCGCTTTATCAAGCGGTTAACTCTCAATTTATTGTTCTATTTGAAATCTCCAACGACCATCGGATCTCACTGATCTAGATCGACGGTTCCAAAGCAACTGTGCATTGACTTTTGTCATACGATAAGTGTGCCAATATAAAAAGGTAAATCGCTTTGTTTCAACTTGTTTTTTTAGTGCATTTCAGTTTAAAATAAGAACAGTCGGGTTACAGCTTAAAGGGGATCCACGGGGTGATTTTGGGGTTTTCTTGAGTCCCGCTTCCTCACTCCATCATTTGGGATCCGCGGGGTGATTTTGGGGTTTTCTTGAGTCCCGCTTCTATGATGCGTCACCTAAAACCAACCATAACTTCAACGAACTAACCTTCCCCACAAGGGCCATAAAATAATTTATAGTTCAAGTTAGCACCATTGGAGGTAGACATGTAATAAGCCGCCATGGTCATGTTACATTTTGAAACATAGAAGTTTTATTTTAGAGTGCCTCAAATCCTTCACCATTTCATGGAAAAGATTACTTGACCATGCCATAATCCTAATTTAGAGGGGGCTCGGCTTAGGTCCTAGTGCTAAAGAATCTAAAGAATCAACCTCCCCTATGAGACAAAGGTATCCTAGTGGCCACTTTTTAGGCCATATTTCTCTATAGGTGGAGGTTTGGGAAACACTAAAGCCTCGTTCATTACCCTGGTTGATTATTTTGGTTGCTGGAAGCATGGTTATTTATTTTGGGATGTAACCCCAGTACCTATCATAAAATATATCTCCATAAGGCCCAATTACTTTGAGAGTGGAAAGGACGAATAGGTCTTCATAGGATCTTTAATCATACACAAAACAAAAAAAAACATTTTCTCTGGTTTGATTGATCACATAACATAACTGAAAGGGAAAGTAACAATTCGCTTTGTTTTATGTATGTAATTGATTTGTTTTGATGCATATCCCTCCCCTTAGCATAGAAGTAACACCCTCCATTTTAAGATTACATAAATACCTTACCTTCTCATATTAAGGATAATAAGACAATGACACAAAAAACATTCAAATTCCCATTTCACCTTAATATACATTAAAATAAATTCTATGTATAAAAATTGAAACACAATATTTCAGTTTACCAAAAAATAATTTAAATAATAAAAAAAATTAATCCAATTATAGTTAATTAATAAAATTCAAACCATTGACTATATTCCATTAAATATAATTATAAATTATACCTATTTATCAATAATGCTTCCTTTTTTTTCCATTAATTATCGTGGAAAATACTCTTGTTAATATCTAAATGTAAATTTTGTTATACTAAAATCTAAACAATAAACATACTTGTCATTGAGATGTTGAAATTTGCTACCAAATGATATATAATCGATTATGGCTTATTAAGTTTTATGTCTTAGGAGCCAAATCAATGTTCTTAACATTTACATATAAGTGGAGAAAGGAATATAACTAACACAGTTTAATAAAAGCACAGACATATTGAACAAATAAATAACCTACCAAATTCGTCAAATGAAGTGACAAAAGTAGGATTGCAATTCTTAGAACTATAAATTTTAGCTAAAAAGTTTATGTTTGGTTAGAAAAATTCAATATAATAAAAATACTGTAGCCATATAAATGAGATGCCTATTAAATATCCTTAGATATCAATTTTCAGAAGGAGATATGCTTTTCTCTGTATATATCAAAGTAAAAAATTTACTTCCAAAGCTTCTTTTTCTGAAAAAAAAAATTTTGTTTGATTAGAAAAGTTCAATAAAACTAGTGCAACCATGTAAATTAGATGACTAGTAAATATTGTTAGACATTAATTCATAATCAACAACAAAACACACTACTTTAGTATATCTGCTATTATTAATATTTAAAAAAGCGTAAAAATTAACTAAATTACAATTTTATTTTACATTATATTATTAGTATTGATTACAAAAAACAAGTAATACATAAATTCAACATATATGCATTTAGAAAAACAAGTAACAATATTTTTATTCATGAAGATTGACACTCACTATAACATGGAGATTGTCTAATGTAAATAAGCTTTGTTACAATATCAATGCTTATCAATACCACATGACCAAAAACCATAACTTGTTTTATGTGACACTTGGTTATATGGAAAAAAAAATTAATTAGTCAATTTAATTGAAAAGACAAAAATAACAAAAATATTCTAGAATATTCCACGAAAAATAAATTCCTACCACTAATAATTATTGACGATTTAATTAAAATTCTAAAAACTCTACTAATTTTGTTAACTTACTAATTAGCATGTTATAGAGTGGGGTGGTGGGTGATAGAGGGGCTATTACAGATCCTATAGGATTAATTGAAAGTGCATTTGTCTGGGTCCTTGATATTTCAATAAATAATCATGTTGAATTGTATACACTATGGAAAGGTTTGAAGGTTGAAGGAGGTGATGAATTTTTAGAATGTATCAAGGCATATGGTTCACATTACTCCATTGAACATTCTTTTGGCTTTAATACTAAAATGGGTGAAGGAGGTATCCAAGACCTCTCTAGGGTTAACTTCTTGAATGCTTTAAGGGAGAATAATTCTTTGATCGAGATATATGGAAATCAATCCCCATGTTTCTTACATGAGAAACTATTTGGTTCCACACAATTTTTATTTGGTGAGAGGTTCCACCTGTTATTATTCAAGGATTATGGTTATAGGCTTTGAATTTTTAACTAGAGGAACTAGATACAAAATGATGTGTGGTTTTGTGATTCTTAACTTTCAGAGCTAGTTTATTTGCATGGTCCTTATCCTATTATATAAAATTAGTAAGTCACTACCATTGTGTCTTGTTTTATCAAAGAATATTTAATAGTGGGGATTTTCTCTTGTCTTAATTAATAACATTTTTTAGTGATTTTACTCTTGATATTGGGGGGTTTGTTTGGGAGAGGTGTTATGCCTCTCCCTTTGATCCGTCTTGGAAGGGCCGTAATTAGCACACTCATTCCCACTATTGTACAATCAGTGGGGGTGTATCATCACCTACACCCACTAGCTTTTCCTATTTCACTTCCACCGTGCCTTTATCCGTCAACCCGAAACCATTCCTATATCCATCACCAAGTGCTCTAACATCTACCTAGGAATGGCAATCTTCTCCATTGCCTTAGATCTTCATAATGAGAATGAATAGTTGATCAAAAACTTTTCATGAATTAATAAAACTCATTCTATGCATTTTACTTTTTACAAATAATTGATTAATGTATTTTTGCAGAAATATCAATTTAGAAATTCACTTGGGAGTACCATACATAAATAATCATTTTTTGTTTTATCATATAGTTGTGTTTTATGTAAACATAAAACACAACTATATGATAAAAAAGGCACAATACATCATCCATGATAAATGCAACTTGTGTATAAATAAAAAGAATTTCATGTGATTGGAAAGAAATCCATATTATATATATCTTTATCTATATCTATATTATATATATATATATAATTATATATTATATTATATATATATATTATATATATATATATATTTATATATATTATATATATATATATACATATATGTCCACATATATATTTATATATATATATATATAATATATATATATATTATATATATATATAGAATTAGTTATTAACCATTGGACTGATGGAGATATATTGGATTGATGGACATATAGCATCCATGTCCTTGTATAAAACAATCATAGACTCCAGCTAACAAGTGATAGGAAGGGAAACCCTGGTCCCCACTGGGACCTTCCAATTAACAATTTTCAAAAGTGGTATATGATAAATAATACATATTATAAATTAACAAACATTGTCTTTACATAAACTAACTAATTAGTACCTACTTACTATGATTCTTTTAATATGAACCAAATTTCTAAATGGATTTATGACATTCGTCAAGGTATAAACCTTCTTCAACAATTTCTTATTTTGTTCGATCATGTCTATAACAAGAATAACACATCAATATATTAAATATATTTTTAAATTTCTATAGTGTAAAGTACCTTCCAAGGCTATAGAGTGAAATGTAAAGTAGTAGTGCTTCATATGTTGATTAATGGTAAAAAAAAAGTTCATTGCTTTCTGAAGTTTCATGGCACTTCCAAGATTTTATTGAAGGTTTTTGTTGTTGGTAATTATTTTAACAAACCAACTATTAGCTAATTAGATGATTAATGAAGGTTCATATTTATACTTTTAACAAAATTAATAAAATGTGCCTTTAAGAGAACAAGCGCCAAGTGAGTAGGATGTTGATTAATGATGTATAAACCTTTATTATTCTTTTATCATGATTAAATCAATTCTTCTCCCAACATGTCTTCATCCATGTCTTCCTCTTCGCGTGCTGAAAGTCTTGATGCTTATAACTAGGAGGCTAAGAAGAGTAAGAAAAGGAAGAAGAAGAAGAAGCAAGATAAGAAAGGGTCTATCGAACCAACCATGACTGTGAGTATTGGTAATGTTGAGGAACCCTCGAACATGCAATGCAAGCCCAAATACCTTTGCAAGCTTTGTAAGGGTTCTCACCTTCTTAAGGATTGTTCTGGTATACCTAGAATCTTAGAAGTGTGGTCTAAATATTCTCATCAACTTATAGTTGATCCATTGACTAGTGATTCTAAAGCTCCTGGGGAAAAGGGTAATGCTAGTTTTCCTTGTAGGTTATCTAAAGGGAGGCATCAAAATCACCTTTTCCCTCATATGGATGAAGCCTCTCAATTGCGTACATAAAATTTGTTTATAATGCCAACCCTTTCTATGAACAATGCATCAAGTCTTTCTCCCTTTAGTAGGCTTAGTTCTTTCTTGATCAAACTCAAAGTGTTATGACATTTCTGCATTAGTTTTGACCCAAACTGTCAATCTAGGAGACTACAAAACCTTCACCCTTTGAGAGAGGTGTTATGTCTCTGCCTTTGGTCCCTCTTCGAAGGGCCTCTATTAGCACACCATCTCATGCCTCAGTGTTGGGCACATCCTTTCTTTTATGAGATTGGCATGTTCGGTAGTTCCCTTCAACCCCTTCCACCTCAACCACTCATCAAAAGTTGTACAATGAGACCAACAGGTGACACCACCTCCACAAAGACATCATATGCCATACATGGTTATTCTAAACTTTTCATAAATCTCTAAGTTGATTAATGACCCAAATATTACCTTTGCCACAGTGTTTTAACTGAAAAGTATAAAATATTTACCTTAAAATGTGATTTCTATGCCCAGTGATATGCATTAATCAAGACCATAATATTTACTCAAACCAATTTATTTTCAATGCAATTTGTATAGGTATTTGAAGAATAACTAAGTGGGAGAGGATTAATGGGTTGGAAGTTGAATACCCAAAGGATATGATTGAATTTTCAGCAGGAGACTTAACATGGACAAAGATTTATGGGGAACAAGTTGCAATTATTCCATATTGTTGACTTGATGATTTTATAGGAGGAGAGGAATGGACTGAATGTGCACCCACTCAATTTCTTATTTATTCTCAACAAAGTAAAAAAGTAGAGTATATCAAAGAAACATATTTTTCAACATATCTATAGTACATTATGCGAGTCTTTATATTTTTTTCAATATACATATAATTTTTTTCAATATGCATAAATGTTCTATCTAATTTGTCGTAAATGTTTTATATATAGTTATTGGTGTACATATGGTCTGGAGTGAGAAAATAGAATTATGAGTGCATCCTTATATCAAAAGAAAAAATGCATTCGACATGAAAGTATTGGAGTTGGTTTCCAATGTCACTTAATTGTGAAATGACTTCAACTTAGACTACGTGATGATGTAATAATATATACTGCATGTATGCATATTGATAAATCCAATGCTTTTTGTCATGTTAAAGATGCAATCGGTAGGCGTACGAGATTAAGGTATGCACCACATTTAACAAGGGATATGCGATCTATTGTCCAACATTTAATACAAAGAGGTTTTAATGTTACAATGATATGTGATAAGTTCCTGCCTGATGTGAAGGATGGAAATTGTGAGTTATACATAAGGATATCTCAATATACATACATGACAGGACAAGATATATTAAACATTTACAATGATACCATTGTGTTAGAGTATGTTAAAGATAAAATTGATCCAAGTAGTGTAAAATGTTGGTATAAGGAACACCCTAAGAGCTTTTTCCTCTACCAGAAACAAGATCTTGTTGAGAACATCCCTTTTATCATAGGCATACAGACAAAGTGGATGCATTCAATAATGATAAAATATTCTCACAATAATATAATCTCAATGGATTCAACATTTAGTAGAAATAAGTATGGGGTGAGCACAAATTTATGCTAAATCTTATCCATTTATTCAAACCCATTTTAATGCATGTATCTTATATAAATATAATCATGTACTTTGTTTATAATGTAGTATCAACTTTACACCTTAATGGTTCTCGAAGAACATCACAATGGGGTTCCAGTAGCTCGGGTGATATCATCATGCATTACTATAGTTGATATTTCTAAATGGATGCCGAATCTCTTTGCCACTGAAAAGAAAGAGTGACCAGATTTGCATGTTCAAGCCTTCATTACAGATGATGCTACTACTGAAATTGAAGTGTTAAGGTGATTTGTTTATTTTGTTTATAAGAGACATAACAATATTGTTAACTTATCTTCTCTCTAAAAATTATGTTATTCCAAGTCTTCAATAAAGTGTAGAATATTCTTATGTGTGGCATGTTTGTCATGCATGGTTGAAGAATGTATAAATAAAATCTAAGGAAGGAAAAACCAAATCCGCATTTTTCGTGCATTAGGAGAAATCATGCATACATGTGAAGATGATGAATATGTAAAAAAGGAAGTTGAAAGTTTCTTTGAAGGATTTAGTGACCATAGAAATACTTTGGAATATTTTAAGACAACTTGGTTAACCAACAACAAAATATGTGAGTTTGTTATAAGTGGCTTTAATGACTCTATTTTGCATGTCAGATGTATACTTATTAATTCATAACTAATAAAATTCTTTCTACAGATATGTGGGAAAAAGAATACATAAATTTTCCACATTCTAATCAAGATACAAATAATGCAATTGAGTCTTACCATCGGTATATCAAGCAAAGGTACCTATGTGAGATGAAAAATGCATGCCATAGATGGGTTGATTGGTTGATTTATGTGTTGTTGACAAAGGTATTATATTACAATCACATGAAACATTTAAAAGAAGCTAGTTTTGTACGACCCAGAAAAATTGAGGAACAATTGAATTCATCCAAGTGTAGAGCTAACCAAATCCCAAATGAATATTGTGTGCCTGATGAAAAGAGTAACAATGATTATTGGGTTCATAACCAAAATAAGATGTTGGCACAAAAAAGATATCAGGGAAACACCCTCGGTTTAGGGACAAGGGGCTAACAATTATTCGTTGTACTCTAGGACAACATCGACATTTTCATATTACCTCGAGGCATAAGGAGTCTCAGCTGAGGCGTGTCACTATCGAAACTAAGAAGGGTTTAGTATAATTTCAAGGATATCTTAGCCATTACTCCATATACAACTTAAATCACACATTATCCTAACAACATATCATTATGATGATCATTCTAATATGAGAATAGATTCACAATATAAAAAATCTTTAGTGGGCCCATGAATCATAACCAAGTACACATATAATACCAAGTAACCAATTTGATTTCTCATTCATAATAATCCAACAAAAGATACAATACATTGTACATCTGAGGTCAAGACCTAACAAAATACATGAAATACTATAGTTCGAAAAGGTCTAGATCTTAGCCTGATCTCTATTCTAACTTCCCTGCAATTGTTCCACCGTCTAGTCAGGCTCCACCATGCTCTAGATTCCCTTCAGTATCAACCCCTTATTCATGTTTTTCTCTCCTTTTTATATGTTCCTACACTGCTCCGAAATTTGAGTTCCATTCAGCTGTCTATCCCCTCGGCTTCTTCTTGTCCTCCTCCTTGTTTTCTTAGCTATTTCTACATGTTCCTCACACCTTGCCACAATTCTCCCATAACAGCATGGTCTTGCTTCCTTGCTAGCTATCTTCGTTGTAGCTTGACTACCACCTATTTTTCTCTCTTCATATGTTCAAAAATTTCATAATTCAAAACAAAGGTGCCAACAGGCCCCGACCACAATTCTTTGACTCGTCCCCGAGTCAATCTATCTCTAGCATTATGGGGCCTGTTGTAATGTCTACGACTATTTCTGCATGAGGCTACTCCTGTTCTTCCCTCTGAGGGACTACTATTTCATCTGCTTCTTCCACAGTTCATTAGCCTCCTTCTCCAAACAAAGGGCCCAACTCAGGAATAGTTGTTGTCATTTCTTGTCTGAACTTATTCTATTCGCTTAGTGTTGCCACACGCTTTCTATGGAGTCAACATCTTTAATGAATTCATCTGTTTTGTTGGATGTTAGCTGACTTGGTATGTTGCTTTGTATTTTGTTCCACTAATCTTCATTGTTGTCATACACTTCTTCCAAGGCAATGACATGTTGGTGGACTGGAGGTCTGAGGTCCCTAATTTTCTTCTTCATTTTCGTAGATTCCTTCTCTTATCTTTTTTTCTTGGGCCCCAAATGCGTCGATTTATTCGTTGATATTTTGGAGTCAGACAATATCTTTGCATATTTTGTTTTCATCAAGTAATACTTGGAGACATTCTTGCAGGGGGTAGACATATTCATCTTTATGGCTAGGCTTCCTCACCAGTCATGTACTTTATCCATTACTTCAAACCTGTCAACCAGCACTTCAGTAATTGATTATTTTGTAGTGGTGATAGTGCTTATCTTCTCATATATTGTCTGAGCATATATCTATATCGGATCTGGCTGTTAGGTCCCTATACTACTAATGTAACCCTTTATTATTATTATTGCAACCCCGTTATTATATTGTTGTGCCCATGTAGTACCCTTATTGTTATTATTGTGCCCCATAGAAGCACACTATTGTTATTGTTGTGCCCTTACATTATTATTGTTATGTTAGATATAATTATATTATGACCCCTTAGGCTCCAACATATAGAAAGGAGGTCTTTTCATTTGTATTATCTAAGAATTGCTCATTTGTGTAATGTAAAGGAGGTTACCCCCTTGAAGAGGTTGATTTCTAAGGTGTTGATCTATATTTTCTATCTTTTTGTGAGTTGGTTTCATACATTTGGTATCATAGCCTTGGATTCTAAGGTTTTGTTGATCCAAAATAGGTCATCATGGAATTTTTTCTATAACCGTTTTTTTGCAATGTTCCAGAAGCTAAAAAAACCCATTGGAGACAAAATCGTTTTGAACCTCGGGTCCAAATTTCAGATCTTGTTTCACTACATTTGCGGATATATGTTATGAGGAAGTTAGGGTTTAGGCTCTTGAATTACATCCAAACAGGTGACCTTGGGAAAATCATCATAACTTTCTCTCTAAGTATCATGTTGAAATTTCGTAAGAAGTTAAAGAAACAGGATGGAGTGTAGTTTTATGTGCAGAATTTTTAGGTCTGAAGGTTGAAAGAGTGACACGTGGAATTTTGTACAAGTTCACTCTATCAAAAAAGTGTATATTCAAGCCATATTTGGAGATTAGGCATAAAACTTTCTTGGAGAATCCAATTTTGATCAAATTGGTGGCTTTGGAAAGAGGTCACAAAGGGCTACTATAGTTCGTAATTTCAGACCTTGGACATCCGAAATTTCAGAGACACCTCAGATTCAATATCAATCTCCTAGAAAGTGAAAAATTAGCTTGAAGGAATTCAAAGGGCGTAGTGAAGAATAATTATCATTAATTGATTCTCTGAAGAAAGAAAATGGTAACACCTAGTAAGCAACCTGAAATATCCAGCATGACTCATGAAGAAGTGGAAGAAATGCAACATGATATATCAAAATTACAAGACCAAGTGCAACAAATTTCACTCTCACAAAAAGTAAGAGAAGCTAAGTTGGATGGTTTAAAGAAATACATGGAAGATAAGATGATGGTTTGGAAGCTAAGACGGATAGTATGAAAGATAACATTGAAGATTGGAAGAAGGACATGGAAGGTTGGAAGGAAGGTTCGACAAAGTTGCTACAAGAAAGGCTTCCTAATGGCGATAAAGGTAGTAGAGAAAACTCAGAATGAGAAAAAAATAAATGTTAATCATGATTCGAAGAATGAAAACATTGAATACTTGAATAAAGATGTGGAAGGTTTAAAGGAAGGTTTGACAAAGTTTCTACAAGAAAGGCTTCCTAATGGTGAAAAGGTAGTAGAGAAAACTCATGATGAGAACAAAATAAATGTTAATCATGATTTCATAGACTCTAAAAAGGGATTTAAGACCCACCGCATTCCAAATATTGATATGAGCAAGTTTGATGGCAATGATCCCATAACATGGATACTACAGATGGATCAATATTTTGAACTCCATAATGTGCAAAACACGCAAAAGGTATGCATTGCAACTTTATATTGGAGACCAAATCAGTTTGCATGGTATCGATGGCTTTTCTCTCATAAACAAATTCTCACTTGGGAAATTTTATGGAAGAAATGATAGCAGATTATGAGGATACAAAAAGCAACATTTTTTTAGCCAATTCATAAATATCAAACAAAATGGTTCAATGATGGAGCACATTGAGGACTTCCAAAAATTAAATATAAGGGTAAAAGATATTCCAAAGGAACATAGGATTGATGTCTTCATAGGGACTTTAAAGGATAACATCCAACATGAGGTTCACCTTTGGGATCCTAATTCATTAGAGAAGGCATTTAGGTTGGCAAGAAAAATAGAAAGAAAAATTATGGAAACAAGGAAGCCTACCACTCACAACTATAAAGATGGAAGTGTTGTTGCCCCTAGCCTTCCACAACCTACAAGGTTGACACCACAACAATGGGAAGAAAAAAGAGAAAAATGGATTTGTTACAATTGTGATACAAAATACACTAAAGGTCATAAGTGTGATGAGAAGAAATTAATTTACATAGATTCTGAAGAGGAGGAACAAAAGGAACAAAAAACGTCAAAAGAAGAGGACATACACCAGGAGAAAACCTTAGAGAAAGAAGAAATGAATCTTACCATATCTTGTAATGCATTGTTGGAATAACCACTCCTAAGACTATCAATTTAGAAGGACATATCAAGAAGAAAAGGGTAATAGTGTCGATTGATTCGGGTAGTACCCATAATTTTATTCATTGTAAGATAGCCAAAAAAATGAATTGCTTCTAATATCCAGCACCAAAGTGTCAAGTGATGGTTGCAAGTGGAGGAACCATAAATTTCTATGAAAAGTGTCATAATATCAATTTATTCATGGGAGAATGTGTTAAATAGTCCAATTCTTTCCATCCCAATGAGTGGTGTTGATGTTTTACTAGGAGTCCAATGGCTACAATCCTTAGGTATAATAGCTTTTAATTTTCAAGAACTTTTCATGAAATTTTCTTTGGAAGGAAAGGAAGTTGAATTAAGGGGTATCATAGGGAAACCATGAAAGATAATCATCTCTAATAGAATGACAAAGCTTCTAAAGAAAGAACAACGAGGTGTAATTGCACAATTATGTTCACTAGAGGTTCCCACATCGAAATCATCTATTTCTCCAGATCTCCAAAAAGTATTGGACAATCATTCCAAGGTATTTGAGACTCCCAAAAACCTCCCACCTATTCGTGATCATGATCATGCTATTAATTTGGTTCCATGAAGTGTTCCTCCAGACATCAGGCCTTACAGATATCCATATGCCCAAAGGAGTGAAATTGAACGTATGATTGCAGAAGTACTAGAGGTTGGTATAATTATCCAACCAAATTCGATAAACGAAGCAAGGTATCAATGGAAGAATGACAAAGCAGGGTGGAAACCCATTCATAAGTTGCAGAATATCCCAGTTCAAACAATATCTCTAGAAATTGACAAGGAAGGAAAAATCATATTGGAACCCGAAGTAGTCAGAAAACCGAGAAATTGAAAACTACGAATCAATTAATTTTAGAGTATCTCATCAAGTGGGAGAACTTACCCACTGGATATTCCACATAGAAAGATGATAATTTTATACAAAAGCATCCAAAACTACTCAAGCATTGAGGACAACACTTTTTGAAGGAGAGGGGCATGTTAGGTCCCTATACTACTAGTGTAGCCCTTTATTGTTATTAGTGCAACCCCCTCATAGAATCCCACTATTTTTATTTTTCTTCCCTTACATTATTATTGTTATGTTGGCTCTGATTATATTATGACCCTATATATAGAAGGAAGGTATAGCCATTTGTATCACCCAAGAATTGTTCATTTGTGTAATGTAAGGTAGGTTTCCCCTTCAAAGAGGTTGATTTTGAACTCATTGATCTATATTTTCTATATTTTTGTGAGATGGTTTCATAACAATTGATCTAGTGTGCATACGAAATAAGAACAACGTAAAATTAAGGATCGATGAAGGATAAATATCGATAATTCCTAAAGGGTCAATCTAACTATCTCCAATTTTTTATTCGTGTCTGCATTTGTCGCTGCTAAATTTGAATATGTTGCCTGGATATGGTCGCAATAATCGACTAGTGTGCAGGCTGTAATATCCTTAGGGGCTTCTATGAGAATACCTTATATGGTCAACCACAAGGATTGAAATTTATTTATAACTTGATCTACATGGGCTTATGTCTAGTCAATTTAGTGTCCTAAATTGCTCTACATAAATTATCACTCTGGTTATCGTAAACTGATGAAGTGTGGTGCACCATATGTGCTTAGTTAACCTTTTTTCTTACTTTGTTGTTTTATAGTTTATGTTATTTTTGGAGGTTTTATTTCTTATGTTAGAACCTAAATTCTAAAGAAAAGAGAAAATGAAACAAATCAAAACTTTGAATAGCTAGATTAATCTGGACTGGAAAAATATCTAAGAAAAGAAAGAAATAAAAATAAAGTTGTTGCAATTTAAACTAAAGGCAAAAGTAAAACTTGAAACTGCTCTTAAACTAATGAAAGGAAAGTCAATAATCTCATTCATAATCAAAACATTCCACTAATGTTGGCTCTAAAAATATCATTATATGGGATGAGAGAACGAAAGACTATAATAAGCAGAAAGAAAGAAAAACAAATCAAGTCCCATTCATAAATTCACATATCACCAATTTCGTTCTTAGGAACTAAAAAGACTCAATCAGACATGAACTTATGTAATGAGTATCCTACTAAGCAAAAAACAAGAACATATAAAGAAAAACTAATCTATTGTGTTCTGTATACTCCAATTCACCAATCGGAAAATAGGAAGACTACTTTCTTGGAATATTTGGTCAAGCATAAAATAAACAGTTAGATAAATCTACAATCAAAAGTAAAAAGCAAGAACATGTCAAGGAAAACTAATCTACTGTGATCGCTATGCTCTAATTCACCAATCGGAAAATAGGAAGACGACTTGACTACTTTCTTGGAATATTTTGTCAAGCATAAATTACATAGTTAGATAAATCTACAATCAAAAGCGAAAAGCAAGAACATGTAAAGAAAAACTAATCTATTGTGTTCTCTATGCTCCAATTCACCAATCGTAAAATAGGAAGACTACTTGACTAATTTCTTGGAATATTTTGTCAAGCATAAATTACACAGTTAGATAAATCTACAATCAACTGGTTGAAGACACTTGCATGAATTAAAATTACATGAATGGAAAATCTAAGCTATGAAACTTGAAAGCAATAAAATCACATACTTGAATGAAATCAAAGCAAAACTTCAAAACAAAATCTATTCTACCTTACATTCTAATGTGCTCCATGATATCTACTTCACATGTCCTTCCATGTTGAGAACATCAAAGCTTTATTCAAGTTCTTCAAAATTACAAAGTACAACAAAGCTTTCCAAAGTCATCAAAGAAAAACTACAGGCTCCAAGCTAAAGAGCTACCAAAAAGCTACAAACTTAAGAACTAAAAAGCTAAGTTCCCAAATGAAGGAGAGAGATCTCCTATTTATACAAAAAGATGAGAAGCCATCTCATTAATGAGATTCCATGAATCTATCCCTCTACCTCTAGAGTCCTAATCAAAATAGGAACCGATAAGACATATGTCTTCTTAGAGTTTTAATACAATTAGGAGATGTGACATATATTCTCATGATCCCATGATTCTCTCTGCTCAAATTCGAATTTGGCCTTAGGGGCCACATAAAGGTCTTCTAGAAGCCTTTTTTTGACCTACATATGTCAACAATATCAACCCACTTGTTAGGTATCAACATATGCACATTATTTTCTATTTTTAACCACAAATTCACTTAAAAATGTTAAAATTTAATAAAGCTGGGAAAAACATAAATGTGGCCAAATGATAATGAAAGTGGGATGAATGTAGTGGCATAGAAGTGAAATGGAGGTGATATAATGGACATAATAGTGAAAGTGTAATGGAAATGAATGACAATTTCAAGACCCAACATACCCCTCAACTGAAGCTATTACATGTCCTCATGCAATATATATTACATTAATTCTTTTGATCTTTGAGCTTTGGCTTAAATTTGCAAAATATCATTTGATAGCTTCATACTTCCGCAAAGTGTTTTACTTAAATTGCAACATGGTTGGGTCTCCTATTACAACCATATTTTGTTTTTACATTCTATTTTGATCTTTGAACTTTTCATAATGATATTTTGATTATTGTTGCAAAGTATATCTTTATTTGATTGCATGTGGGTTATGAATGGACAAAAAGTAATGGAAGTTGTATGTGAATGTAAATGGAAAATATGAAGGGAAATGAGGTGAATGGTTTATTATGAAGTATGGATGTGATAGAGACAATAGTATCTGAAAGTGTTTCAAGTATTTGGATCTGATTTTGCATTAGCACATTTCCTCTTTGTTTTTGATCATCGTCTTATGAAACAAATTGGTCTCTTAGAAAGACATTATTCACTTGTAGTCATTTGTTCTTCCTCTTGGAACCTTCAAAAAAACTAATAATTCTTCTACAATGGAATGTAAGATTATCAAAGGAGAGAGATGGTCAATCTCTCTAGTTATGATATTTACACACAAAAGTAATAATTTGTATTAATGAAACAAGTTCTCAAAGGAAAAATCAAAAGAATTTACCTGCTTTGGAATTAGTGCCTCAAGTTGAATGTTTCTTCTTTTCATCAATTTATTTAATTATTTACCATTTCAAACTCTAATGATGGATTTTTATTTGTGTAGATATTGTTGAGATCTTTCCAATGACACTTGAATCATCAAAATCTGATTTCGTATGAGAAAGTTAGGCTGATGTGAACAATGAGATTTTTCAACTGCCGAATAGCTTTAGCTACGGAATGACTTTAGCTCTGAAATATGCGCAATATCTATAGCTAAAAATCTTCAATAAAAATTTAGCCATTCATTTTTCATCATCAGTCCAAAATTAATCAACACCTTTAGAAAAGTGAGTAAATAACTTATTCATTTCATTGGTTCAAAATTATTTTTTTCTTGACATGCGGCGACTTAGTGTGGTGACTTAGTGATAACACACACCTTGACTTCCCTTTGACTAGTGTCTATTTGTTTGACTTAGATCAAATGGATATGACACCATCCATGTACTAGCATTTTCCCAGCTACCCATATGGCTTGTTTCGTCTCTTGACACCTGTAACCTACAAAAATATGAAAATGGCTGCAGAATTGCCAGTTAGATGCGGAAGAGAGCTGCATTCCGCAGCTAAAAGAAAACCAACCATCAGTTTTGAATTTTTTTTTTATATGTACAGAGGATTATTCTATAGACCAACTACTGCAACACTCAAACTTGTTTTGGAATTGACTATTCTCAAGAAACCATTTCTCAAAATTTTCATAGATGTTGTATGGGATAACCATGGTCTTTTACATTTACTTTGATAGAGTTTAGTTGTTTTTGGTTTAGGAACGCCTATAGTGAGCCATAGCTCATGTTTAAGACAACTCCTTGGAGTATGAAAACGATGATTCTAAAAAAAAAATAGCACACCTACCTGCATGGGATTCATTCCACTTTGATACTTCTTCTTCCTCGCTGGCAGTTCCAAGCGACCAATTTAATTAGAAGCAATTTTGGGTTTAACTCACGGGAAATATACATGATACAAAATGTGAGTGAGTTTTCAAATGGCATCTACATCGAATGCCAAGAAGCTCCATGCCACATCTATCAATTGGCTGTGAAAATCCGTATCGAACCGGTTCACGTAATGGGGTAAATCATTTAAACGGAGTCGTATTCAATTGGGATTCTTGTTAACAGGTGTTAATGAGTTACAGACGGGTGGCATTTAAAAGGCATGAGACGTGGTGGGGTAAATTCTAGCAGAATCAATTTAAAATTCCCCTTTCCATGTAGTCGAATTAAATCAATCAGTCTCTTCATGTTTCAATTTCCGTTTTTCTCTCTTGCAGCCTGCAAAAATAGGCTTAAAAGAACTGCTAAAATCTCCCAAACCACTTCAAATTTCTTAGAACAATTTCCAGGTTATCTAACTGACCCGGTTTCTGAACAAACCCATGTTTCATTTCTCCAAAATTCATCCTCATTTGGCCGGATCATGCATCTGAAGTTTGACATTTTTCAGTGTTCTGCGTTTTTGTGGATTAATGTATTCGGCTGTTCAACATTTTAATGAATTGTTGCATTCGACTTTTTGACTTAATTTGCAATTTGAACACAAGGAATCGTAGATGAACAATGCCAGAATTTTTCAAGGACACCCTGAACAGGTATTTTTCTCTCAGTCATATGTTCTCACTTCCACTCGTGCTCCTTGCTCTTTGTATAACTATGTATCGCATAAATACCAAATTGAAGAAAACATAAGTTTTTAACTTCATAAAGATCCGAAGTCTTGAGAACAGGAATTAAGAATGAAAATATTTTGTTTTCTCAGACTTGTTTGAATTAAGAGTTGGATACCTTGATATTATTGCAAATTAATTGGTAGTTCCATTGCTATTTCAACATAATGGGTTGTCAAAGCCTTTTATACAATATATCCAAGTAATCCTTCATACCCTTTCTTTGAAAATCAGATCAGTAGAGGTCCAACCAAATTTCAAAAATTTAGATTTTTTACAATAGTCAATGCAATTCAATCTATTTGATTTTTTTTTAAATGTTCTTGCAGGTTTGTTTCAAGATCAAAGCTTGAACAGGAATGCAGATTTTCTATTGAGGCCACAGTAAAAACTAGGATTAGAGATAGCCATAGGTTGTCTCCTTTTTTCTCTGAAATTGTGCAATTTTATAAAAATGATTAATTATTTTCAATTTTAGGTAGCAAAGACTTCAAGGTAAATATGCTAAAAACAAGACTTTGACTGAGATCTTGAGCTAGTTTTTTTATCTATCTAGGTTGGGTGACTAGGATAGGATCCATGTCGGGATGATTCTGGAGATGCCAATGTGATCGGTTTCTTAATTGTATGCTTGTAACCTACTAAACCTTGAAATTAGTTGTGGAATTCATAGTTGGCTATGGAATCAAGTTGCATTCCACAGCTAATTTGCAGAATCTTATTAAAACAGGATACAGTGTTTTGAGGGTCACTACAAACCATAACGAGTCAATCTTGAACAGATGAACCTATCAAAGCAGCTGGATTTTTTTATTTTATTTTTAGCATAGCAATTCTTTTTCTGAACCTCCAAATCACACAAAGTGTAGGAGGAGAGCATACTCAAGAAATTACTAATTTTTTTTAGATGTAAGAAATAAGGTCTTCTAATTACACTTCCCTGGCAATGGTGCCAAAATGTCTAGTCAATTTAGTGTCCTAAATTTCTCTACATAAATTATCAATCGGTGTATCGTAAACTCATAAAGTGTGGTGCACCATTTGTGATTAGTTAACCTTTTTTCTTACTTCGTTGTTTTATAGTTTATGTTGTTTTGGGGGGTTTGGTTTCTTATGTTAGAATCTAACTTCTAAGTAAAAGAGAAAATAAAACAAATCAAAACTTTGAACACTTAGATTAATGTAAGCCGGCAAAATATCTAAGAAAAGAAAGCAAGAAAAATAAAGCTATTGCAATTTAAACTAAAGGCAAAAGTAAAACTTGAAACTGCTCTTAAACTAATGAAAGGCAAGTCAATAATCTCATTCATAATCACAACATTCCACCAATGTTGGCTCTAAAAACATCATTATATGGCATGAGATAATGACACTAAACTATCTAATGCTATACTAATGGAAAGCAAGTCATCTCATTCATAATCATAACATTCCGCCAATGTTGGATTTAGAAACATCATCATATAATCATGAGAGAACAACATACTATAATAAGAAAAAAGAAAGAAAAACAAATCAAGTTCCATTTATAACTTCACATATTACCAATTTCGTTCTTAAGGAACTAAAAAGACTCAATGAGGCATGAACTTATGTAATGAGTATCCTACTCAGCAAAAAGCAAGAACATGTAAAGAAAAAATAATCTATTGTGTTCCCTATGCTCCAATTCACCAATTGGAAAATAAGAAGACTACTTGACTACTTTCTTGGAATATTTTGCCAACCATAAATTACACAGTTAGATAAATCTACAATCAAAAGCAAAAAAGAAAGAACATTTAAAGAAAAACTAATCTACTGTGTTCTCTATGCTCCAATTCGCTAATTGGAAAATAGGAAGACTACTTGACTAATTTCTTGGAATATTTTTCAAGCATAAATTACATAGTTAGATAAATCTACAATCAACCGGTTGAACACACTTGCATGAATTAAAATTGCATGAATGGAAAATCTAAACTATCAAACTTGAAATCAATAAAATGACATACTTGAATGAAATCAAAACAAAACTTCAAAACAAAATCTACACTACCTTACATTCTAATGTGCTCCATGACATCTACTTCACATATCCTTCCATGTTGAGAACATCAAAGTTTTATTCAAATTCTTCAAAATTACAAAGTACAACAAAGCTCTCCAAAACTTTCCAAAGCCATCAAAGAAGAACTACAAGCTCCAAGCTAAACAGCTACCAAAAGGTTACAAGCTTAAGAACTAAAAAGCTAAGCTCCCAAATGAAGGAGATAAATCCCACATTTATACAAAAAGATGAGAAGCCATCTCATTAAAGGGAGTCCATGAATCTCTCCCTCTACCTCTAGAGTCCTAAATCAAAATAGGAACAGATAGGACACATGTCTTATTAGATTTTTAATACAATTAGCAGATGTGACACATATTCTCATGATCTCATAATTCTCTCCACTCAAATTCGAATTTGGCCTTGAGTGCCACATAGGAGTCTTTTAGAAGCCTCCGTTTGACCTACACATATCAACAATCTCAACCCACTTGTTAGGTATAAGCATATGCACATTATTTTCTAATTTTTAACCACAAATTCACTTAAAAATGCTAAAAATTAATAAAGTTTGGAAAAACATAAATGTGGCCCAATGATAATGAAAGTGGGATGAATGTACTAACATAGTAGTCAAATGGAGGTGAAATGCAGGTAATATAATGGACATAATAGTGAAAGTGTAATGGAAATTAATGACAATTTCAAGACTCAGCATCTTATAGATCATTATTTTCTTGTTTCAACTTATTTCTTTCCTTCGTGACTAATTGCAATTGTTTTCTTTGTTGTTCGTGTTGACAGATGAGGTCATCATGTAGTTTCTCCACCATTTTTGTAGCTTTTTGGATGAATCCAAACAAATGCGTTGATGATAAATGTTGCAAGGTTTCCTCTTGCATTGTATTTGGATCTAGGAAATTTCTTCAAATGGGCAAGCCGCTAGCAATGGACTTGTCGGAGCTAGATGGGGAAGAGTTTTCTTGTTACAAAGATGGGGCAAACTGAAGTGTAGGTGGAATAACGGTAGGGTTTGGGATCAATGGGAAATTTATAGCAATTGTGGTCTAGTACTGCTCAGTTCCCACTGATTATGGAGTAGACGCCATTGGATCATCTCCTGGTAGTGGGAATAACTATAGAAGTAGGGATACCAGCGAGGATGTGTGAGATGCATTGCCTTGAAGAGGCTCGTAGTATTGCTAGGTAGAGTCCACCTCCATCTCTTCTATGGCCACATGCGTACCAGGGGGGATTGTTTTGGACAAGGTCGTGGAGGTTGAAGCTGTATTTGGGGATGGATCCCTCAACCTTGGTGAGACTACAGATGATGTTTGGGGATTTTCTTTAATAATTGGGGATGCAAGTACAAATTGACTAGCCTCACCAGCGAGGTCGACAATTAGGACTGTGGTAGTTGCCTTGGTCTTCTTGGGGGCCAGATTTTTAATTCCCCTATTCTACTTTGGCTTTGGGATTGTTTTCCTTCATAGTGAATGGGGGCCGATAGTGGGAATTTCTATAGCTAGGGGTGTGGTTATTGTTGGATTAAATAGAGTGGAACCTTGAAAATTCATGGATTGTGTTGCCTTACCTGAAGTTTTGTTGAAGTTTGTAATTGTTTGCTTGATGGCCATCATTCGTTGCTCCACATGATGAACCATCGACTCCAAGTGATCCTTTTCTTGTCACTTTTTGCCATTCCTTGCTACTTCTATTATTTGTTGTTACGACCTCATCCCTTCAAATAGATACCGATATTACCCTTCAGTAATCTTGCATGCAACCCCTAGCCATGAACCAACCTCGCTATGGAACACTGGTTCTAACAGAGCAAATCTCTATACCCTCATTTGGAACATTTCATTGTGGATGCATGCGGACCTAATGTATGTTTTTCCCTATGTAACGCCAAACTAGATGTCTTTTGAAAAATCATCCAACCATTGTTTGGGTATTCTCTGTATCACCCTGATTGTTATCAGCATTAACTCATACCATTCTCCAAATTTCACCTCATTAATCTTTTTATTGTTGGGGTCCCTTGGGGGTCCCTTGAAGCTCACCAAGGATCATATCTGAGCGCTATGCATTGTTCCTCCTTAAATTGTACCATTTCTCTTCCTCTTGGTGGTCATCATTTCCATATTTCTAGAGTCATCAGTATGTAGCCAAATATGAAATTCATGCTCCTTTTGTAGATATCATCTTGAATTCGAATAGCTCATTCAGTACAAAGGTTGATCAATTTAGCATCTCCCCTTGACAACAGTGTTCCACAACTGAAATTGCATCTAGAGTACACTTGTTCCTGGCAAAGTGCCTCATTGTTTTCCTTGCTATTATATAGCAGGCGAATCTGATATAATATTTGTTGATAATATTAATTCTTGCGCCTCTACCCCCGCACTTGGTGTTGTATTTCTCATAATAATCTATGTCTCCTCCTTTTTTCGCTCTCTTTGTTCCTCCTTGGAACATTGTAGCCACTTCACTTCCTCCTTCTGAGAGTCCTATTAGGAGATGGATGTCCTCAAGATGAATGGGATATTATTTGTCAATCGAGAGGGATACCCCATGCATCTTGTTGGTTAATAATTTTTTGCATTTCATTACTGCCAATTGCGTGCCGAAGATAGGCAGACTCCTTAGATTTATCAATGCCAATAGTTGGAGGCCTTTGAAATCTTATTTAATCTTGGTTGTGATTGTTCCATCTCCCTTTGGCACATCTTCTATATATACTTCCCTCTTCAATGATGGAAATTGGAAACAATCCAAGAGATCATTATCCACTAGTGTTTCTTTATCATACTTTCCATACAGATTCTGTATAAGTGTAATTTGATCATCCAGCTAATCATCTAGGACTAAAATAATATCTTTGGTCATCTGTGTGGCTTTGGTAGACCAAAATTATCGGAAGTCTAGAGTCTCGGCCTCTCTTTTGTTGTTGGTTCTTAGAGCAAAATTGAATTTTTTCTGTCACTTAACTTTGAAATTTTGAAACTTCCTCCATTTCCATGGAAATTAAGTAGACAAAATTAACACGATGTTTCTGATTGGACTTGATAACTAATTAGTACGACAACTTTCCCTAGGCTTCTTAATCGTGCTATGCCACCTTTGTTGACCAGGGTCTAACTCGTATGACATGGCACGAGAAGGGGAAAAGTGGGCCACATGGTTAATAAAGTTCACATAATGGTCTGTAATTATTAGCTGATTTATTCCTTAACATGAAAATTTTTTATGGAACTCTCTCCAATAGGTGTATTATTGCGTACTTATTATGGAAAAGACCTATAGTATGGTGGAAGAGTCTCGTGGAACATGTGACTATTCCCCTTCCCTCCCCCCCCTGCCCCCCCAACAACAATTGGATTGCAGTGACATGACATGGTTGTCGTCGCAACCATAATGACATGTTATTTAAATTGAAAAATAAAAAAGATGAACCGTAATGGAATATGCTACTGACTCATGTGACTCACTATGCATTTATTTTAAATAGACTATGCATCTTATTGACTAAAACCTACTTGCGGGCTTGCTTCTGAGACCCCATTAATTTGGTCATGAGATAATGGATTTGTACAAAGGTTTTAGGTGTGTATCATTCACCCCTCTAGGTAGTGGTATCCTATCCAATTGCGATAACTTCATCACCCCAAAACCTTTAATCTCCGCAACTATGAATGGGCCCAACCAATGCATTTGGAATTTTCCTACAAACTTCTGAAACTTACTGTCATACATCAAAACATGATCCCCTATCTTCAAGGTTTTCTTTTTGATGTGTTTGTCATGCCAAGACATTTTCCTCCATCAGTTGTTTCATTCTCTCTTTCAACACTTCATCGTCCATTATTTTGGTTTCGTGTGAGATAAAAATGTTCGAACAATGAATTCTATTGGTACCACTGCATCTCTACCGTATATTAGCTGGAATGGTGTTTCCTTGTGTATCCTCTTTAATCTTGTTATGTAAGCCCATAGTGTTGTTGGTACCTGTTCGTTGATCCAGCTGGCTCTCGAGACACACACACGACAAAGAGGGCTTATGGAAGCTCGAAAATCAAAGTGATCAGAATGCTTTCAAACTAGGACCAAAGCGTAGACCTCATCATGCTAATCACAACGGTGTGAACGATTCGTTAATTTGAGCTCGTATAAGGGAGAACGAGCCAGTCAAAGTTTTGGTTGACTTTTGCTAACTGTGCAGGCTTAACAGAGACACAATTTGGAATTTTTTTGGCAGACAGAGTCTAGCCAACTCTGGCCAGAATCTGGGTGAATTTGTGACCTGTTTAATTTGATTCCTTTGGTCAAATTTTGGAATTTTTGAAATGGATTTATTATTATTAATTTTTATATATAAAGGAGGAGGTGGGCCACCAACCCCACCACCCCATGCCTCTCCATAAGAACATACGTTAATCATTTTAATGAGGAGGTTGCAGGTATCGAGCCCGTGCCAGCCACATGGGCTGGCACACCACCATGCTGCGGCCCCATCTACAACCCATGTCAAACAAACCATGCAACCAAAACATTAAGTGCGCCAACAACAGTTCCATTTAATGCATGCTACAAAGGTTATGGGGTGGGCCATCCAATGTGGAGCTGACCCCCAAAATCACCATATGTGGCTTTTAAAAAACTGTAATGTGTTAAAATGGGAGATGCGTGGATTGACCACCCGACCCCTCCTCAACTAATTTCTATTTCTCACCAATGCGCCAACCAATCTCATTCAAAACTCTACCACAAAATTTTTATATAAACCTAGTTTTCTTAATGCACCCAGGCATGGAGGAGTACGAGCATGCATAGAAATTTAGGCGACAATTTTTGATTAATTTTTTGTAGGTTGAACCATGATTGAGCAAAATCTTAGGAGGGTGAAATTTTTGCAGTGTCCAAATTGGACAAACTTTATGTCGATCCTACACCTCTCAGCTACACGAACTCGATGGCGTAGTCAACTTCCTGATATGATCAACATATGTAGAATTGAGGCTTCTATGATCCATGTCAAATTTATGAGAGATTCTTCAGCAAAAATAACATAAAATTTCATTTGTCAACGTGTTTCGAACCAACTAGTGTGGTTCATCGTCAGGACAAGTTGAAGAAGGGAAGCCCTTGAGATTGAGAAGAGACCAAACAATCTCAATAAAGAAGACATATGGAAGATAAGCAGTTGTTGAATCCCTGCCCTCTCTTCCTGGTTAAAGGGATTTAATTTTTTTTTTTTTAGTAATTCTCGTTATTTTTTATATGTATTAGTTAATATATTATATATATATATATATATATATATAATATATATTGATTTATTATATTGATTTATTTATTTTTTTTATTTTTTTATATATATATATATATATTATTATATATTATATATATATATATTATATATATCATTCATTATTTATTTTGTTTTTATATTCTTTTTTTATTTATTTTTTTTTTTTTTTAGGTCGGTTCCCTATTTATTTTTATTTTGATTTTGTTTTTTTTTTTTTTAATTTTTTTGATCCTAACGCTAATATCTTATTAATTAAACATATATATATTTATGATATAATAATATTTAATAAATAATTTAAATTTAATTACCATTTTGAACTAACCAATAATATTATTTATTTATTTATTTTTCACCTAATTTTTAACAATTTCCATTATAAAATATATAATAATAATAATAATAATAATATATAATAAATTAAAAATTTGACCTTGGTCCCAAAGTCAAAAAATAGTTGTTAATCAAATTTAGCCGTTGGAGACTCTGCGTAGACTATTTAACATGCTAAGCTGGATCTGTTTCTTCAACTTGTCATGACGATGAACCACACTAGTTGGTTCGAAATGCGTCGACAAATGAAATTTTATGTGATTTATACTAAAGAATCTCTCATAAAAATGATCAACATATTTTTAGAGGATTCGGAGGAGGGAATCTTTGAGGAATCTAGGGGAATCTAAAAGATTCCTTGAGCCCCAGATTTTCACTTTCTCAGAATTCAGAAATTTGACAGTCGATTTTGCACTATTCGACACCACACATCTGATGGTGCATTTATATTTTCCATTTTCTCATTTCATTTTTTGGCCACTTTTCTAAGTGGAGTGCAGGTGTCAGGGATTCATGTGCAAGTAGCCATTCCATGAGATTTGACACCATGAGATGGATGGTACGGTGAGCTTCAGCAGTTTGACATCCTTTTCTTCAAATGGCCCCTAGATGTGAGGTATATGTAGTTCATTCATGTACTTCTTTTGCTATGCATTGTGCTACACAGATCCATGTTTGAGGTTTGATGAGGGATCTTGTTTTCTTACTTGTTTTCATGATTCCTACTTGATGTGATGCAGAATCATTTGTGAGATGTACTTGTTGTCATGAGTCATCATGTTTTGTTTGAGATCCCTTTTTCGTTATGTTGATGGGATACTCATGTGTCACCATGTATGTTTGCATTGAGATCCCTTTTATGCCATGTCAAAGGGATGCTCATTATCATCATGCATGAATTTTATGTCATACTGATTTGAGTCCTTTTTGACTAAGAGTTCTTGTAGCGGAACATCTCTTGGAGCCACTCCTGCATGAGGGAATTTTAGTTGTATGATAGCGACATCACCTCTTATGTACATCATCACTATTGATAGCATTTAATGCAGCGGCCTACACCATCTTGACACCGGGGCCCGAAGACGTAGTCCCTCCTGGACCCACTCCATTATTAACGGCTTATGCTTTTCATGTGTTGATGAATGTCATGTTCCTCTTCTTTATAGCATGTAGATGTATTCCTTTAGGTTCTTTTAAAAATGAAATTTAACACATCTCCAAAGTAAAAGGTCTTGGAAGGGTCCTTTGTCACACCCGGACCCGGATCATTTGTCCCAATCATTTTGATTTGCTCACACAATTTTTGTCAAACCCCTCTCAAGTATTTATTTGAAGACTTCAACCGTTCTATTGGTCTATGGGGGATATGGGCTACTTTTATTATGCTAGACCATTAATTTCTTTAGGAGAGAAGGGACTATTTCATTAATTAAATGTGTCCCCTGATCACTAGTTAAGATTTTTGGACATCCAATTCTAGATATAATACATTCAAATTTGAATCTTGCTACAATGTCGATTGTACAATCTTTGACTAGCGATGTCTCTACCCATCGAGTAAGGTACTCAGTAGCTGTTATAATGCATCTGACATGCTAATGACATGTTGGTGGTTTGATAGGGCTGATGAAATCTACTACCCATTTCTCAAATATTTGTACTATGTGAACTGGATTAAGGGGTAGCTCATCCTGATGTGATGGCTTCCGACTCTTTGACATACATGACAACGCTTTATGTATTCTTTAGCATCTTTATGGATAGTGGGCCACCACAACCCAGCCGCCAGTATTTTTCTTACGGTAGCCTTGCCTCCAACATGGTCTCTCGCAACTCCGGCATGACACTCCCATAGCGATTCCTGCTTTTCATGTTGAAGCAAACAACGTTGCAGAATTTGATCGAGGCCCATCTTATATAGATGTCCTGCGATTAATTTATAATATATCCCTCATACTATAAGTCGATGCTTCTATGTATCCCTTTGGGTAGTGTCATGTTGTTAGTAGCGCAATGATTTCCTCCAAGTAGTCTGGAATTGCCTCTATCCTAAATAAGTTATTATATGGCAGTTGATCATCCAATGGTCCTCCATTCTCCCCTGAATCTAGCCTTGGTAGGTGATGTGGCCCCACATTTAGCCTTCCTAGTTTCATGACCACCTTGAATGTGAATTCTTGGAACAACAGTAACCATTGACAGATTCCACCCTCTAAGACTGGCTTGTCCACCAAGTATTTTAAAGTTGAGTGATTCATGTAATACTTTAATTGTGCTCCCGACAGATAGTGTCTAGATTTCTGTAGGGATTAAACCATATCTAGTGCTTCTCTTTCTGTCATTGTGTAGTTCTTCTCAGTTGTTCACAAATTTTTATTGGCGAAGTAAACTAGGTGATCCATATTTATTTCTTCAGGTTGCTCCTAATGCTATTCCCGAGGCATCAATATGTACATGAAATTGCTTATTCCAGTCGAGGTATACAAGAATAGGGGCGCTTACCAGTTTTTCTTTCAATATTTCAATGTTGTTTGGTATGCTTCTCTCCACCTGAAGAGTTCTATTTTTCCCAGCAGTTTCTCCATAGAAGCTGGATTGAAGCATAATTTCGGATGAACTTATGATAATATCCCATGTGGCCTAGTATTGATCACAATTGTTTGATTTTTCCTAGTGGCTCCATGTTTATAATTTCTGCAACCTTTGCGGGATCAACATACACCCTATCTTTGCAAACGATATGACCCAGTAATGTTCCAAATGAAACCCTAGAGATGCGCTTCTTTAAGTTTAAATAAATTTGTAATTGTCTGCACCTCTCAAACATGACTTGTAGTAGAGTGGAATTTTTTTTATAAAATTGTATATTGTCCAATCATTCATGTATACTTCTAGGAACCCTTGAATATAGTCCCTAAAGGTGGCTATGACAATCCTTGAGAACATTGTTGGTGCATTCCTGAGACCGAATGGCATTAGATGATAAGCATATGACCCCCATTCTATCGTAAGTGTCATTTTCCTCTTGTCATCTTCTACTATATGAACCTGATGATAGCCTGAAAATCATTCCATAAAGGAGTATGCTTCATTCCTCGTAACGTTGTCTAGTACCTCATTTCTAAATGGTGTTGGGAAGGGATCATGTATGCATGCATTGTTCAAACTCCAATAATCTACAGAGACTCTCATCTCTATAGCATATTTCTTGTTTTGCATCACAATTGGGCTAATCCATTCCGCTTCATCCACCAGCAAGATAATTCCAACGTTTAACATTTTGTCAATCTATCTCTTGACTTTCTTTCACTCTTGGTTAAGCATGTACGGTCTATGTTTCACTGGGTGGGAGTCCAATTTCATCACAATTTTCATTTCTCCTATGTCCCCTTTTCTCCTTTTTGGTTCAGCTACCGAGGCTGGAAATAAGCCTTCATATTCACGTAGCAAATCGAAGATCTCCCTAGTCGTCTGCTCGTCCCAATAATATCTGATGGATCCCATCTTGGGTTTATCATCTGAGCCGACGTTATCCTTCCACAATTTCATGGGGAGAAAATGTGCAACATCTCCTATGGGGCTTTCTTAAATATCCCATTCACCTTTTATTTCTTGAAATGTTAGGTGTCTCAATGCTTCTAGATCATTCTCCTCTCACTTTGTGTCTACTTTAATGAAGACATATTCTGGATACCATGCTTAGTAAAAATATTGTAAACATTTCTCGTCAATGAAACCTTCCCATAATTGTCCTGGAGTAAATAGGATCCTTTTAATGGCATACAAGGTTTTAGTTATGCTTCATTCAATATCTTTGAACAAGAAGCTATTGTTGAAATGGCTAGCCATGATATCCTAATCCGTTGTCTTTTTACGAATTTCCTCCTGACATATATACCATGCTTGCGAGATTGTACCTAGGGTGTGTATAAATAAATGTACCCAAAGTTCCTTTGATACTTTCTCTCTTTCCCTTTTGTCTATGCAGTCCTCTAAATGTTTTCTAGGATCTGAGTTTCATCTATACTTCACCTTGTCATGCGGCCAGTCTCCTTCTTGAATGAACCTCTCTCTCGTGGCTCGCTTGTTAGTCTCCCATTCACACAACGTGTTGCAATGCGCTTTCCACCACCTTGTTGGGTGGTGTGGTGCAACATCTAGTATCAATCTCATATCCCCCTTAGTCCCATGCATCCCAAGCAGCTTCTAAACTAGCTTCTGAGCTTTGGATACAACCAAATTGTATAAATTGGCTTAGTAAATTATGACTAACCTAATTTAAGTTTTATCAAACATGGTAAATTAATGACTAACCATATTAGATAATTGTGAAATAGGTTGTTAATTAATGACTAACAATGTTGCGTAATGGTGAAATAGGTTGTTAAGTATAAATTACTATATTAATTCACTTTACACAAATTTATCTATGATTATAATTTACAACGGTTTACTTAAGAATAAATATAATGATTCATGGTACAACCTAATGAATATGAGTAAAATTGATTAACAAAATTTTGATCTTGAAATATTTAATATTACAATAACTAGTATACAAGTTGGATTCTAGAATCAAGTTTCAAATTTTAAAACATGATGTTTGACATACAGGGAGCCCTGGAATTTGGCATTCACATAATTCTTTTTCATTGTTTTTAAGACGTCATGGAATTTGAATAAGATTCTGAAATCTCAAACGTTTTAGTATAACAAAAATGAACAATGGCATTACGTTCACTAATTCAAATTATCCATAATAATTTTGAATGGCAAATTTATAGGTTAAAGGTAGAGGAGGTCCTGTGCTCGGTGATATTGTAGAATGTAGGTTAGAATTGTTTGAACTAGGACAATGTCGGAGGTTGATAGTACCTTTTATATATATTAAGAATTTTTTCTCAAGTAGATAGTGTCACAGTCGGAAAATGGTCACTATTTCAAATATAATTATATGTATTTTCAAATTTTGTTCCATAACTATGATTGCTTTTGTTCCTATCACAAATGCTTGTTTTTCCTTTCAATAAACAAATTTTGGAGACCCCATAATAAAACAACCTCCTATTCATCCAATTCCACAAATAAATCCATTTTTCTGCAAAGGTTCTCCATCATTCTTTTCCTGCAAGCTGAAGAATTGGCAAGACCTTCCTTGTAAGGCCCTGCAGTCCGAGAACTCACCGCCGATAGAAGTGCGACTTGAACGATGAGTTATGGAAGCTCTATTATCAGCGCGTGAGGAGACATATGATAAAATGCGTGGATGGGTTGAGCGACCATGTTTATAGGGTGGACAACATGGGCATTCACAACATGAAGTCGACGGTTGGAAGTAATGGTTGAGGGCATTGGTCGACGGATCGACCAAGCCGCAAGCGTAGAGAAAACGCGTTGGTTGAAGTTAAACAAGGTCGGCCGAGGATATAGCACAACCACTTGAGGAGCGTATATACTATACACATGATGGCTCATTTGAACCATCGTTCATCGCTCATCTAATGAAGAGAAGGGCGCGGGAAAAGGTGCGAAGTGAGGATTAAAAAGAAGGCGTAGATTTGGAGATGCGCCCATTCTTGGGCAAGGGACATGGCACGAGTTCGATTATCGATTAGAATACAGCGTGCATAGGTGTGTGGCGCCCAGGTTGTGCGAAGGAGAACCCGACAGTGAAACGAAGGGTGAACGCTCGGTTTATGCGACGACTTGGCACGGGTTCTTGGGTGACTCAGGTGAGCGCCTGCCTATTGTGCAAGTGTGCACAGTGTGACTTTTGGTGAAGTATTGAGATTGTGGATGGAGGTGTGACTCATGCAGAGGCGTCTGTGTGTTGCGACTTGGTTATGACGAGGCGCGCCCAAGTTCGGAAAACAACATGATCGTGCGACAAGGTGAACAAAGAGTTGGTGAGTCGTGCGGCAACCATGCCGAGGTGCCGATGAGCTAGGCAATCGAGTTTTGTCGAAGATTGTAAAATTGGCCAAGTATGAAACTTGGGGTTTCCAAGTATACTTGTAAAGCTTGTAACTTGTAAAAGGCTGAATAATATATCGTTGGGCAGAGTAATTGTTCAGGGAGTTACCCCTCCCTTTATACTGTCCAATTGTGTTCTTCATGTATAATTGTTGATGTTAATGAATGTGTATGGGTGTTCATTGGTATAAAGGAACATTAATAATACTTGGTTGAGAAACACAAACTAAGCAGGATAAGTGGTTAGGCGTAGTCCATGAACATAAGTATTGGTGAAAAGAGAGAGTTCGATGGTGCCGCACCTTGCCTAGCACGGTTGGAAGACTACCGTAGGCCTGGGGCCGTGACAGTTGGTATCAGAGCTAGTCTAAAGACTTGGAGGAGTCTTGCAAGAAGCTCGGTGAAGTAGGTGTATATACAGTTGACAGTTGATGACAGTGGAAACAGGTACTTGCAGGTGAAGGAACCTGATTTCACATTCAAGTGGAACAAGAGTTGGTTCATGGTTGCAGGCACCATGGAGAAGGCTGAAAGGCAAAGATGGTGGATGAACCTACGACAGGTGAATTTAGCCATGATGTAGGTGAAGTCTTCCAATACAAAGTGTTGGAACAAATGGGTCGATGGATTTCTAACTGGGTTTTGATGAAGGATGAAAATATGAAGATTCAGGAAAGTTGTTCGGAACTAAGGAGGGAACTTGAAGAACTCAAGAGCCAATGTGGAAGTACGACAGATGGTGAACTCAAGGAATTTGATGACGAGATCCGACAAAGTGGTCTTGGTCTTCAAGAGCTCTTGGATGAAAGAGCTTGGTTAAGGAAGAAAAGTGCCATGGTGGAAGCTAAAATTAAGCAAGTTGAGGAAGAGATAAAGAAGAAGCTTCTTGGAAAGAAGATCATGGTAATTGAGCAGGAAGAGCTCGACTACATTGACAGACTGGGAACTCACTACCGAGACAATCCAAAGGATGTTTGGAAGCTTAGTTCTATGAAGGTAGTCAATGGACACTTGGTTGGTGCACTTAAGCAGAAGGCGATGGAGGACAAGCTTGAAGGGAATCAAGCTAGACCAAGATTGAGTTGCTTAGACGAACCAAGCAAGGAAGTGAAGTACCTTAGGAGGAATGTAAAGTTGGAGCACAAGCCAATTGACACTTCTGAGGCCGAATTCTTGAAGAAGGTTGCTGATGTGAGACACAAGATAAAGTAGACAAAAGGAGGTGATTCCTTGAAGTTGAGTTTTGTGCAGGTGACCATGAAGGGCAAGAGATTTGTAGCTTTGGTGGATACAGGAGCTCCTCATAGCTTCTTAAAAAGGAAAGCAGCAAAGTCTTTTGGGAAGAAAGCAAAGATGGAGAAGGAATGGAGTGCTTTCAAAGCAGTCAACTCTATCATGAAAGCTCTTATTGGTGTGATGGAGAACACTCAGGTGAGAGTGGGATCGTGGTTTGGAAAGTTGGACTTGAGGATCGTGGACATGGATGATCATTCTATGGTGCTGGGGCAAGATTTCATGAGGCTTGCACAAGCCATACCAATGGTGGACCAGGACATTCTCTTGATCACAGCTGAGAGAAGAACCATAATAGTTCTGATGAATAGAAGGAGTTGCTTGGGGTTTAGACCGAGGATGCATTCTATGACTTTGTATCCCAAAGATCCGAATGTGAAGCATGAGGATGTGGAGCAAAGAGAACTTGGGAGTATGACTCAAACAACGAAGGAAGGGAAGTTGATTAACTTCGTTGCATGAGCGAGGAAGAATGAAGTAAGTGAGAGGGAAATCTCACGAACCTTGAAGCACTTGACAGAGACATCTTCTACTGGTGATATTCACAATGGAGTTGCAAAAGAAGGGAGTTGGAGTACTACTTCAGAGGTAGTGGTTGATGAGGATTATGAAGGTAAAGATCTGGCTAGTATAGTGGATTTTTGCATGTATGCTCTGGGCATATATGACTTTCAGTTGATGAAAGACAAGCTTAGAGAGCTTGGGTGTACATGTGAGCAGATTGAGGCTGTGCATAGAGACTTGAGGACACAACATTAATCTGATACATGGGTGGATGAGAGTCAGGGAGGAAACTTCCTGGCCCTCCTTTCTCTATAGACAAC
Source organism: Pinus taeda (assembly GCA_000404065.3). Taxonomy (NCBI): domain Eukaryota; kingdom Viridiplantae; phylum Streptophyta; class Pinopsida; order Pinales; family Pinaceae; genus Pinus; species Pinus taeda. The sequence goes on along the minus strand of APFE031516321.1, from coordinate 144,953 downwards.
CTTGGAGATGGGTTGGTGCAGGGACCTTAATTGGAAAGAACTGCACCAACTTAGCAAGGGGCCTTGGGAGGAGGCTTCTTTATGACAGATTGTAGACTTGGATGCAAATGACTAGATGTTGGGATGAAGTCTATATGGGTTGGACATCATGGAAAACTAGAGTCATGGACATCAGGTTGGAGAGCATGACAAGTTATGCAGGGAAATTATGCAAGAGCATGTATAGAGGTGTCATTCATGGACATTTTATCAGGAATCTCAAAGCAAAGGATGTTGTGCAGATGCTGTTGTCACATGGAGATGCATCACCCAGTGGAGAGGTTGTACACTCTTGTGCAATAAGGCCATGGCCTGTACATGTTGCAGATGGGATGGAGATTCCATGGACCTGAGCATGGGAATTGGAAATATTCTTGATGAGTTCGAGATGTAGCAGAAGTCAGCGAAAGACTAATGGGGACATAAGGATGTGCATTCTTGTGGTTTGGGCATATGGTTGGATTAGCTACCCAACTAGTTCGAGTCATGAGGGGTACCAGTGTGTAGAGATATGTCGGCATTAGTCGAAACGGGTCAATGCATGGCAGAGATGTGTGAGTGTTGGTTCTACACTTGTCATGCAGACTACAGGAAGGACGATACATGATGGAGATGGTGGTTCTACATATGTTGCAAGGATGTTTGTAGTATGTGGAGCAGTTGATATCATGGATAAGATTGTTCGGATATGGAAATATTGATCTTGGTGGATTTCTACCAAGATGACATGTTGTCGAAGACGACAACAACTTCAGGTGGAGGAGAATGTAAGGACCTGTGGTCTGAGAACTCATCGCTGATTAAAGTGTGACTTGAAGGACGAGTTATGGAAGCTCTATGATCAGCGCGCGAGGAGACATAGGATATAATGTGTGGATGGGTTGAGCGACCATGTTTATAGGGTGGAAAACATGGGCATTCACAACACGAAGCCGACGGTTGGAAGTTGGTTGAGGGCGTTGGTTGACGGGCCGACCAAGCCTTAAGTATAGACAAGACACGTTGGTCGAAGTTAAACAAGGTCAGCTGAAGATATAGCACGACCACTTGTGGAGCGTATATACTATACGCATGATGGCTCATTTGAACCATCGCTCATCGCTCATCTAATGAAAAGAAGGGCGCAGGAAAAGGTGCGAAGTGTGGATTGAAAAAAAGGCGCAAATTGGAGATGCACCCATTCTTGGGCAAGGCACACAGTACGAGTTCGATTATTGGTTAGAATAGGGTGTGCACAGGTGTGTGGCACCTGGGTTGTGCAAAGGAGCGCCCGACGTTGAAACGAAGGGTGAACGCTCGGTTTGTGCGACGACTTGGCATGGGTTCTTGGGTGACTCAGTTGAGCGCCCGCCCATCGTGCAAGTGTGCATGGTATGACTTTTGGTGAAGTGTTGAGATTGTGGATGGAGGTGTGACTCATGCGTAGGTGCCCTTGTGTGGCGACTTAGTCACAACGAGGCGCGCTCAAGTTGGACAAACAGCACAATCATGCGACAAGGTGAATGAAGGGTTGGTGGGTAGTGCGGCGACCGTGCCGAAGTGTCGACGAGCTAGACAATCGAGTTTTGCCGAAAATTGTAAAATTGGCTAAGTATAAAACTTGGAGTTTCCAAGTATACTTATAAAGCTTGTAACTTGTGAAAGACTGTATAATATATTGTTGGGCAGACTCATTGTTCAAGGAGTTGCGCCTCCCTTTATACTATGCAATTGTGTTCTTCATGTATAATTAGTGATGTTAATGAATGTGTATGGGTGGTCATTGGTATAAAGGAACATTAATAATACTTGGTTGAGAAATACAAACTAAGTAAGATAAGTGGTTAGGCATAATCCATGAATATAAGTATTGGTGAAAAGAAAGTGTTTGGTGGTGCAACACCTGGCCGAGTTAGAAGACTATTGTAGGCGTGGAGCGTGACATTCCTAGTGAGATTGGGTTGACTTTCATATCAATGCAAGTCTAATTTAATTATAAATTTGAACTTACGATGAGGACGGAGGGATTCAATTATTGTAGATATAAATGTGGGAAAAAAAATTCACTTATCCCTTAGAATAAAAAAAATCTACAATTAATCTCTTAAATCAATAATTAACGCATAAAACTACACTAATTTTAGGGCAAAGAATACTGACAGCAAGTCCAACAGTTCCGAGGCCAAAAATGGCCACAGTTGATCCAGGTTCAACGTCCGCTGTGTTTAAAACAGCTCCAACGCCTGATTTATATCCACCACAAATATCCGTCATTCTGCCTTTTAGTTTTTCCATTGTATTTAAAGATAACTATATTACTGTCAAAGTGCATAAGAAGCGTCAAGAGTAAATATACCTGTGGTCACGCCGCAGCCGAGCAGGCATGCTTTATCCAAAGGTGCTTCTGGATTTATTTTGGCAACGCACGCATAATCTACGACTGTGTACTCACTAAATGTGGAAGTCCACATGAAATGGAAAACAGGCTTTCCCATAATCGAGAAACGCGATTTTCCATCGTTTCTCATCACGTTTCTTCCCAAGTCAATACGGAATTTCTTACACAGATTGGTCTTCTTGGATTTACAGCACACACAATCTCCACATTCCCCTGTGAACAACGGGATTACATGGTCTCCCTCTTTAATATCTCTCACGCCTTCTCCTACGCTCTCCACTATCCTGTAATCACCAAAATTATGCTGTATCATTTAGTTGAGACTGCGGATTTCAGAAATAATCAAATGATTAGGAGCAAGCTCAATTAATTAACTTTTTTTCTTTATTGTTTATTGGATTTGTAAATATTCTCAAAATTTATAACAAAAATAAAATGTCAAACACATATGATTATAAAGAAAAACATAATAATGAAGTGTTTAATTAGAATATCTCAAGAATCTGATGACGATCAGAAAATTAGTTAAACAAATGTCGCCAGAATCTGATTGTCGTTAGAAATGTCAATAATCTAGTTGTTTTTAGTTACAATTTTTGGAAGTTTTTTGTGTTAGTTTTTCTAATATAATTTTTCTAAAATTTAGTAGTGGGAGTTTATTGGAATCACAAGTTTGATGGTAATTCCTTCACAATCAAAATGCCTTAAAAAATTTTGAGAGTGCTGAATCTATATGTACAATTAAAAAACTAATATAAATAACACAAATCAAAATTTCACATCAATTTTTTAAATCATCATACACCAAAAAAATCCAAAAAATTGAACTAAAAACAACTAATTCAATAATTATTTTAACCCTCTCCCGAACATTAAATTCCGAGATATTACTAAAATCTACAATCCCCATAAAAATTCCCATAATGAGAACTCACCAGCACCCTCGTGTCCGAATATGCGGGGAAACGCTTCCATTTTTTCGTCCTGTAAGCATAAGCGTATCATGCGAAGAAATCAAGAATTTGATTTTTTAAAACAATACATATTTTAAATCCTGTAGATTAAAGCGTACATCCTGTAAATTAAAGTTTCCATCATTGAAACTTATTCTCAAAAATTTATACCCATAAAACAGTTAATTCACTTTTAATACTACATCATTATTCTACACCTAAGGTTTGAAAGTATGATTTTTAGACTCTTTGTTATCCATGCAGATAAATGTTAGTAGTTGCTGGATCCCAGCCCTCTCCTCCTAGTTGTTTGCCTTCTTTCTCTCCCTCAATTTTTGTTTTCTATTAAATTGGTGTTTTCTATCTATTTATTTATTATTATATATATATATATATATATAATATATATATATATATATATATATATATATAATATATATAATTTTTATTTATTTATTACTATTACTATTATTATTATTATTGTATCTTATTTATTAATTTTTGTGCAATTCTTTGTGTATTAATTTTATTGTAATTCATATATATTAATTTTAATGAATATAATTTTCTAATATAAAACTAGTATACCTATTCCTTAAATTAATTGTTATTATTGTAATATTTTTTCTTTTTGTTTATTTTTTTTTTATTTTATTTTTTAGGTTTGAAATTAAAAATAATAAATATATAATATATATATATATATATATATATATATAATTCATTTTATATAATTTTCTTTTAATTCATTTTAATTTTTTCAACATATTGAATTTATTTTTTGATTTACTTATTATTAATTTTAATATTATTAATAATAATTATAATATGTTTGAAGTTTATGATTTAATTCATTTTAAATTTTTAACATATTTGAAATTATTAATTTTTATAATAGTAATATTATTATTATTAAATTTCCTTTATCTTGGTCAAACTAACGTTATCATGTCATTTCTAGCTGTTATTTTTTAGCCATTGAGTCATGGATTCTCTGCCCTCTCTATATAATGTGCTAAATGAGATCTGCTCTTTCAACTTGCCCTGACGATGAACCACATTGGATGGTTCAAAACGCGTCGACATAAGTTTTTCTATGTGATTTTCACCGAAGATTCTTCAAAAAAATTGATATGGATCACAGAAGTCTAAATTCAATAATAAATGAATCTGTTTGGTAAAACAAAACATATAAATAAAAAATAAAATAGCTTATACATTTATAAGACAAAATCACCAAATTTACGCTTACTAAAAGGGAAAAAATTGATTGTTGAGGACCATCAAAAAATTAATTTACTAGTAAATGAATATAACAAGCTAGAAAACGAAATTATATATTACCGCGCCTATCCAGACTGTAATATCAGTATGGCAGAGCGAGGTGTGGGTGATTTTGATACGGACTTCCATATACTGGGGAGGATCCACCTGCACTACCTCTATAACAAGTGGCTGCCTCGGCCCCCATGCTACTGCAGCTGTTTATCAGGCAAAACATGACACAAGTGAATCTCAACGACATTAGAGTTTATTTGAAATATATAGGAAGAGAATAGAGAATGGAGATGGGTTAAACATCGGAGGAAAACTATACCTCGGCAACTGATGACTTTACCAGCCGTTTTGACGGGCAGGATACACCCTTCTTCCATGCAGCCGCTGCCCACCTAAAAAGTAGTAAATAATCAAATAATGATGAGGAAGGAAAAAAAAATATTATTTAAAAAAAAATATTTTTTAAACTTAAAAATATTTAATATTTTTTATTTAATACTAAAAGTGAATTTAAAAAAAAATATTTGATATATTTTATTGGTTTATTATTTTAGTTTTAATGTAATAAGTTTAGTTGTTAAGTTAGGTTAAATTTTATTAAGATAATTAATTGAGGATGAGTGTTTTTAGTAAGGCTATTTTGAATCAAATTTTATGAGGTGGTTGTGTTTAGTGTTATGGGGAAGAGATGTATTAAAAATTCCAGTTATGTCAACTTTATGTGAGTACAATCTCTAAGTGATTTTAAGAAATTCGATATTTTAGATCGCGACTTCTCAATCCACACGTCAAACTTGAATAATCATATACAAATTGAAATAAAAGAAATTAATTACAAATGATGCACTCCCCGTCCCTTCGCACACTAATTCAAGGGGAAAAGACATGTCCACATGATCGCAATAACCAATTCCTGTCCTAATGAACACTTTCTTCACACTTACTTTCCATTGCTAAACAAGCAACTGAGAGGACCAATACTCATCACAGTACTGGATAATTAAATGGTTATACCATCTAACCGAATAGTGAGTTCAACATCATTTATAGGAGCGTCGGGTATACCACAACTATAAGATTCTTCAGCCATATGAGGTAAGAGGAAGGCTCACCGCAGAAAAAGATGGATTTCAAATATTTAAAACCACATTCCAATACAAATTGCTTTCTTGGCATATAAATTATTCCACAGTAGGCGCATGGTTCGGTCAGCATTGGCCTACTTAATTGTCATTGCATAATAATAATTCACAACAACAACAACCGGGTGGCATAATTTACGAGGAGGGCGACGAGCTACCACCTCCCATCTGTTCAATGTATTGGAGATGTGGTAGCACGTTGCCGATAATGTGTTAATGTTAATGGTCTAAGCCAAGAGGATGGTCATTAAGTTTTGTCATTCTAAGTGAAGTTGCTTAATGGATTTAGGTTGGTTAGGATTTGGTTTGAGTGTTTGTTGGAGCCTCACTTTTGAGGAGATAATGTGCGTTAACCTAACCATGGCAATTGGCATGCATGTTTCAAGAGACTTGGTCCACGTTTAACTAGCATGCATGTTTCAAGAGACATGGTCCACGTTTAACGGATCTGTAGATGGACAACAAATTAATTGGATATGGAGTTATCATCTACTCTAATAAGGTATCAAGTTGAGACATTATAGTAGCTCGTAGGGTAAACTCCGGGCTGAGCTGATACGAAGCGAATGGAGACAAGTATGGCTGAGATCATTTGCTGAAATATGTTCGTATTGCTTAGAAGAGCCAAGGCTCAACGGGTCAGTCCTATTGCAATTACTTGAAATGTGTTTGGATAATATTCTTTTTCGATTGGGTATGGCTCCCACTATCACGGCGCTAGACAATTAGTGAATCATGGACATATTCGGGTCAATGACCATATGGTAATATACCAAGTTACCCTTGCAAACCTCAAGATGGATTACTATAAGAGATCACAAAGATTGAGAGCTAAGAATATGGAGCCATTCCAGTTTATGGCTCTTTTTCTTCCTAGAAGAGGATTTGGTCTTAGTGGATAGAGCTCTTTAGGGTCTGATTAACTTGTTAACCTTGTAATCATGGCAATTGGCATGCACTCTTCAACAGATTTGGTCCACTTTTAACGGATTTGGTCTTAGTGGAGGGCTCTCTAGGGTTTGGTTAACTTCGACGGTGGTATGTAGGTTTCAACACATTTGGTCCACTTTTAGAAGATTTGGTCTTAGTGGAGAGAGCTCCGTAGGGTTTGATTAACTTCGACAATCAATCCCTCTTTGGGAGTGTCGTCTTAGAACTAGTAATGAATTCTTACTCTCTTTAATTTGTTATCCATTGTGATTCAAACATGTGTGTAGGTCAAAGGCCAACGCAATGATGTGTTCTTACGACTTCCTTGTGCTCTTTCTCAATTCTCGAGCCTTCCCCTCTCGTACCTCTTCCCTCCACCATTACCCATTCTGGTTGTTTGTCTTGGCTTCTTCTTGAGGCAACTTGCTTGGGACCTCCCTGTGTTCATGTTTTGCCTCCTCTCTCCATTGTTGTCGAGATTTTTCTAACTCAAGTTGTGGTTTTAATGTTTGCTACTTGTAAATTTCTCCGCGGCTATCTTTTTGTGGTCATCTTCTTAGTTTGGCTACATTCTTATCCCCTTCCGCTATGTGGTGTTTATTTTCTCTACTACTCGAACATGGCTCCTTGCCTGACGTGGATCTTACCATGCTCTCTCATCTTTCTGTACCCTCTCTGGCTATTGCGTGTGTGTTTTTGTCCCTCTATATTATTCACCATGTTTCATCAGAGGGCGTGAGTTCAGAGGGGTGTCATATACTACCAAGAGTGGGCCTGTAAGGACCTCGGGCGCTAAGGCATTGGGCGCACGCGCGATTGCCGGTGCGACGGGCGCGCGGGTGTGATGGGCGCCTGGGCAAACGTCTGGCGCAGGTGCGACGAGCGACTTGGGCGAACGACGGAGAGCGCACTATGGGTGAACAAGCGAACGCACGACGGGCGCGCGCTGCACGACGGGCGGGATGCACAATGGGCGTACGCTACACATGGGCAAGGTTGAACCCACGGACAGAACGAGTGCAGGTGAGGCTGAACGACGTGGGCGGAGGCTGAACGAGCGCAGGTAAGGCTGAACGACGTGGGCAACAGCTGAACGAGCGCGGGTGAGGCGAGCAACATGGGCAAACAGCTGAACGAACGCGGTGGACTGTGGTGGGACCGGGAAGCAGATGAACGTGGAACACATGGACAGGTTGAACGATGAAGAAGGACACACACTTATACGTCGAGCGGAGGGTGTATTACAGCAAAGGCCGACGGGTGAAATGTATAACGTGTGGCATGTTCGGATAAGAGTTTTGGGGGTCAGCCGGGGTGCCACCACCCATAAACGCTACAGTAGCATGTGTATATATTATACACACGGTGGAAGCATTTGAACCATCGGAAATCGAACAAGGCAACAACGCAATACGCATAGAGCTCGCAGAAAGGGTGAGGCGCAGGTCGAGCTGTGCATAACTCGTGCGCACCACGGTTAAGGGTGTGCACAGGTCCTCTTGAGGCCGAGTTGTGCAGAATATTGCGCAGGTTAGTGCTAGGCTTGGCAAGGATCTTCGGTGGCTTGGAGGAGCACCGCCCTTCGTGCAAGATTGCACTTGATTGTAAAAGCAGGTTGCCATTGTTGTATTTGATTAAGTGTGAGACTCGGTTTGTCCAGACACACTTGTATTGTAAACTGATAATTTAATAAAATTGTTGGCCAAACTGTTCAGGATTTGCCCCTCCCCTTTATATCGTGCAATTGATGTCTTTTATAATTGTTGTGATAATGAATGAGTATGGACTTCATTGATATAAAGGTTTAATGCATTTTACTTGGTTGTGAAAAACAAACTAAGTTATCGGTTGTGAATTAGGCGTAGTCCACATACATTAGTATTGTTAAAAAGAAAGTGTGTGGTGGTGCCGCACCTCACCGGCACGGTTGAAAGACCACCGCCGCGTGCGGGCGTGACAGCAGTTGGTATCAGAGCTTGTGTTGAAGCTGCTACACAACTTCACCGAAGTGAAGTTGGTATCAGAGCAGGATGATAACCGGGTGTTGAAGTGTTGAAGCTTGTGAAGAAGTGGTCGTGGTAACAGGTTCTTGCAGGGAAAGAGGTTGGTGAAACACTCTAAGTGTGGCATCAAGGACTTGGGTTGTAGGTGAAGCCGGTGCATGGTCGAGACTAGATTACAAAGAAGGAAGAGGCTATTGGCAATGGTTGAATCTCATGCAGGGTCTAGTAGTAGTCCCATGGATACTACTCTTGAGTTAATGCAGAAAGTAGTGGAAAGGTTGGAGTACTTAGAGGATCATTTTGGAACAAAGATTCACCTTGTTGTGGAAGAACAAAAAGCATTCTTGAAGGTGAAAGATGAACTCGATGAACTTCAAACTCAGCATGAGTACACTGATTTGATGTGTACACAACTTGAATTAAGGGTCAAGGACGTTGAAGCTTCAAGAGACCAGGGTCTAGTGGAGATCATGGACTTGAAGAAAGCTCTTGACGAAGCCAAGGATGAAATAGCGGTGTTGAAGAAATCCGTGAGGCATGGCTCAGGTGGAGGAGTGCCTCATGTGAAAGTCAAGGAATCAGATTCATTTGATGGTACAAGGAGTGCAAAGACTCTTGGTAACTTCTTGTGGGACATGGAGCAATACTTGGAAAGATTGGGTCTATCCAATGATGAGACTAAGGTCAAGGTGTCTACTCAATTCCTCACAAAAGATTCCAAGATGTGGTGGAGAAGAAGGATGGATGAGATTGCTAATGGCAGTGCTACTGACATCACTTCTTGGGATGAAATGAAAGGAGCCTTGCAGGCCCATTTTAGTCCTCAGGATGAAACATAGGAAGCTAGGATGAAGATAAAGTTTATAAAGCAAACCGGGAACCTTCAAACTTATCAAAGGGAGTTTGCAAGTGCGGTCCTTGAGCTAGTTGATATGGCGGAAAGAGACAAGGTATTCAATTTCATTGTTGGATTGAAGCCTTGGGCACACAATGAGGTGAAGAGACAAAGGATTCGTACACTTGAAGAAGCTTTTGCTGCAGTTGACAGGTTGGTTGAACACTATGATGAGACTTCTGATGATAGGAAGAAGAAGTCCGACAAACCGAAAGATAAGAAGAAAGAGGAAGCTTTGAAGTCAGATGATGGTTCGAAGGAAAAGAAATTCTTGAAGTGTTGGATTTGTGCTAGTCCACACACGGTGAAGAATTGTCCCTCTAAACCGAAGGTGGCTGCTATAGTACAATCTAATGCGAAGGATGAAGGTGCTTCTGTGGGGATGATGCAGAGTCTTGGAGCTACTGCTGCTACAGAGGTGATCTCTCAGAAGGATCCCGAGAGGAACAAGTTGGAGTATGTCTGAATGAAAGTTGGAGGTGCTGATATACTCACTATGGTAGATAGTGGGGCCTCTCGCAACTTCATCGGTGAAGATACTGCAAGGAAGGTTGGGCTGAAATATGTTCCTATCAAGGCACATATGAAGACGGTGAACTCTCCTCCGAACAAAGTACTTGGTGTGGCTGAACAAGTGGACACTACACTTGGTGAATGGATCGGGAAGGTGGATTTTACTATAGTGAGGATTGATGACTATGAGCCTGTACTAGGGATGGAGTTTATGAAGCAATATGATGCAATGGTGGTACCACATTTGAAGAAGTTGTACATTTACAATGGAAGGGAAGATGTACCCATAGGTGTGCCTACCTTTGGTGTGACTAGACCTGATTATAAGTTAATAGTGATGCAGATGGGGGATGAGAAGAAGTTGGATGACATGAGTAAGCGTTTGTCCAAGGCAGAGACAAAGCTTACTGAACAGTCATTGGTCATCAAATCACTTTCAAATAGTATCTTGGACTTGACAAGAAGGCTAAAGGTGATTGAGGATGAGGATGATGATGAAGTGTATGTGAGGCCAGGTGAGGACCTGGTCACTTATCTACAAAGGTTGGAAGTTGAAGATCTTGATAGGTGGATCGAATTGATTAGTGAGGGTGAGCCTTCAGGCTCTCACCCCTCTACATCTTCTTAGAGAAACAAGAAGATGGGGCTCATTGTTAGCTACTCATGGCAGTGAGTCCCTTAAGCAGGTTGAGCAGGTATGATGGTGCAGGGATGGCTTGGCATCAAGCGTCATGACATGTTGCAGATGGATGGAGACTACTTCATGGACCTGAGCATGGACTATTCTTGATGAGTTCAGGATGTGGCAGATGTTTTGGGAAACAACTGAAGGTGATATGAGTTTGTTCACTCTCATGACTTGAGTGTGAGGGTTGGATTAGCTACCCAACTAGTTCAGACATGGGGTCCGGAAGTGCACAGGGGCATGTTGACATTGGGTTGGAGTATCATGACAGATGGACACATCGAGCACATGATGATGGAGAGAGGTGTTCTCTTGGGACACTTAACACTTGATGGAGAAGTGTTCTCTTTGAGCACTTGGCAGATTGATGAGATGTTGGCACATGATTGAGGTGTGTTAACACTTGTTGACATATCATGGGCAATTTTGACATGATGGAGTTGGTGACATGGTGGAGTGACACATTGTTGCAGTAGACATGTAGCTTGATGTTGGAGGGATCAGCCTTCCATGATGGAGAGCAGCATGGAGATATTGTGGCAGGTGGTCGATGATCATGGACATCGATGACATACTTTGGTATGGACTATCTTTGTGGCAGTTGGTCACTTAGATGAGAAATGGTGGAGATGGAGTCCTACATATGTTGCAGGGATGTTTGCCATATGTGGAAGAGTTGATATCATGGATTGATGCTTGGGGATGTTATCGAGGACGACAACGACTTCAGGTGGAGGAGGATGTAAGGACCTCAGGCGCTAAGGTGTTGGGCGCACGGGCGATCGCCGGTGTGACGGGCGCGCGGGTACGATGGGCACCCGGGCAAATGTCAGGCGCGGGTGCGACGGGCGACTCGGGCGAACGACAAAGAGCACACGATGGCCGAACAAGCGAACGCACAGTGGGTGCGCGCTGCACGATGGGCGCACGCTACACACGGGCAAGGCTGAACGCATGGGAAGAACGAGTGCGGGTGAGGTTGAACGACGTGGGCGGACGCCAAACGAGCACAGGTAAGGCTGAACGACGTGGGCAACAGCTGAACGAGTGCGGGTGAGGCGAGCAACACAGGAAAACAGCTAAATGAACGCGGTGGACTGTGGTGGGACCGGGTAGCAGATGAGCGTGGAACACATGGACAGGTTGAACGATGAAGAACGACACACACTTATACGCCGAGCAGAGGGTGTATTACAGCAAAGGCCAACGGGTGAAATGTATAACGTGTGGGGCGTTGGGATAAGAGTTTTTGGGGTCGGCCGGGGTGCCACCATCCAGAAACGTTACGGTAGCATGTGTATATATTATACACACGGTGGAAGCATTTGAACCATCGGAAATCGAACAAGGGAACAACGCAATACACATAGAGCTCGCAGAAATGGTGAGGCGCAGGTCGAGCTGCGCATAACTCGTGCGCACCACGGTTAAGGTTGTGTGTAGGTCCTCTTGAGGCCGAGTTGTGCAGAATATTGCGCAGGTTAGTGCTAGGCTTGGCAAGAGTCTTCGGTGGCTTGGAGGAGCGTCGCCCTTCGTGCAAGATTGCACTTGATTGTAAAATCAGGTTGCCATTGTTGTATTTGATTAAGTCTGAGACTTGGTTCGTCCGGACACACTTGTATTGTAAACTGATAATTTAATAAAATTGTTGGGCAGACTCTCGGGAGTTGCCCCTCCCCTTTATATCATGCAATTGATGTCTTTTATAATTGCTGTGATAATGAATGAGTATGGGCTTCATTGATATAAAGGTTTAATGCATTTTACTTGGTTGCGAAAAACAAACTAAGTTATTGGTTGTGAATTAGGCGTAGTCCACATACATTGGTATTGTTAAAAAGAAAGTGTGTGGTGGTGTCGCACCTCGCCGGCACGGTTGAAAGACCACCGTAGGCTTGGGGGCGTGACATGGCCCATAGGGGCAACACCCGCATGCACCACCAATTGGAGGACTTTGCATCGAGCTATCATGAATTCATTCGCAGTCATCTTTAGGATGAACATACACATGCAAAAGGAGAAGCTGCTATGTAGAGACAACCCCTCTCTAACATGAACATCCTCACACAATGTCTCCCTTGGATTACTAACATGGGTTACACGAGAGGTTGCTTCAACCAACACATGAAAACAATGGATCTTTATTGGCAGGTGGAATTTCTTTTGGGTCGCACACTCTTGGAGAGACATGAGCACTAAACTTATATTCTTTGTTCCCTGGAGCACCTACAACGGCATTTGAGAGACTTAGACTACAAAATGGAAAGAATTCAACATCTTCGTATTCCCCTGTCGATTAAGAAAACATCCGAGGGGTCTAAAGAACCCATCTAAATTGGAGGTTCTCATTAAAATCACTCTAAATCACTCTAGTTTTTGAACATGTATATATGTTTTTTTAACTAAATTATAAACTCTATATTTCAATAATGTTTTAAATAATATTATATTTTATTAGGGATACTTTTAAATCACCTAATAGTCAAATGACACTTTTCTCTTTAGAGAAAGTCATTTTTAGATCTAACCCTATCTTCATAGTAAAAGACTCGCCTCAATATAGGTTCTCTTATATACTTCTCAAACAAACTTTGTTTAGTATAATTTACTAATAGAGAAAAAGAAAGACCAAATTAGTAGACGTAGCTAGTTGTTTGTTTCGTTGATGAGAATTGTTCTCACCTCTATCTTCAACTCAATAGAAATAAAAGGGTAAATCATATAAAATGTGAAGTTTGAGAGTGATCCTTGATATGAGACAAACTCATGAAAAGGAAAACGATACATGGTGATCCATGGATATAGTAAATGGTTTTTACTATCATATATATAGTCAATGGTTGTTATTATCATATTACTCCGTGTATGAGCAGCATGTGACAAAGCTGCAGAAAGATAATGTTTTTTCTGCAGAAATATAATGTTTTTTTTTATGGATTAGATGTCGAAGGATATTGGTTTTTTGGGGACTAGATGGGTGGGGTTATTCATGTTTTTTTAATAGATATTAATATTTAATAATATATTTAATTATTTTATATATGGAATTTTTATAAATATAAAAGAATAATATTAATTTTATTGCAAATTTAAAATTCTCAAATAATAAAATCATATATTTTATAAGATGATTGGAAGTACTGAAAAGATAAATATTTATTTTTATGATAAATTTTTAGTTTTCAATTTTATAATAAACTAATTATTTATTTAATTTTTATAATAAAAAAAATATAAGTGTTAAAATAGAGAGTTTATTACAAAACTTATACATCCAAATCTTTCACATCAATAGAAAGTAAAGATTCCTTTGAAAATTGCAATATTAACTGAGGGAGTTGAGAAATGCTCTTCAATATGGAGTCTCACTTTATTAATCACTCGTGACGCACCTCTCGATACTATTTTTTTTTTAACCACATGGTGAATCGATAATTGCTAGTCCTAATCTATGGGAGACCCATGATCAATCCTCATAGCTACTTGTATAACACCACGAGTACATCCAAATACCTTTAAGTTGATATACTAAGTCTTCGATATGGAGTCTCACTTTATTTTATCACTAGTGATGCACCTCTCAATATTGTTTTTTTTTTTTAACCACATGGTGAATCGGTAACTGCCAATGACCCAGGATCAATCCAATCCTCCTTCCAGGATCAATCCTCCTAGCTCCCTCTATAACACCAAGAGTACATCCAACTACCTGCAAGTCGATATACTAATATCCTATAATTTTAGTATTTTTTTTTAACCACATGGTGAATCAGTAACTGTCAGTGACCCAAGACCAATCCTTGTCTGAGGATCAATCAAATCCTCATCCTAGGATTAATCCTCGTAGTTGCTGCCTCTATAACATGAAGAGTACATCCAAATGCCTGCAAGTCAATATACTATGTCTTCTATATGGAGTCTGACTTTATTAATCACTGGTGACACACCTCTCAATACTATCTTCTTTTTTAACCACATGGTGAATTGGTAACTGCCAGTGACCCTGGATCAATCCTCATCCCAGGATCAATCCTCGTAGCTGCCTCTATAACACCAAGAGTACATCCAACTACCTACAAGTCAATATACTAAGATCTTATGATTTTAGTATTTTTTTTAACCACATGGTGAATCGGTAACTCCCAGTGACCAAGAATCAATCATTGTCCCAAGATCAATCCAATCCTCGTCCCAGGATCAATCCTCGTACTTGCCTCTATAACACCTACCTGCAAGTCGGTATACTAAGATCCTATGATTTTAGTATTTTTTTTTTTTTTAACCACATGGTGAATCAGTAACTGATAGTGACCCAGGATCAATCCTTGTCCGAGGATCAATCCAATCCTCGTCCCAGGATCAATCCTCGTAGCTGCCTCTATAACACCAGGAGTACATCCAACTACCTGCAAGTCGATATACTAAGATCCTATGGTTTGCAATTCAATATACTAAGATCCTATGATTTTAGCAAGAGCAATCCTATTATTTGCAAGTTGATATACTAAGATCCTACGATTTTAGCAAGAGCTAGACTCATGTGCCCCCAAGACAGGATTAGGGAATCTGCCCCTTTAGCTATTACCACAGCACGCCAGTGTACTCAATGAGATTTGAACTACGGTCTCTCAAGCTTCGCCCAAGTAGACTTACCATCAAACCACACATCATTGTACCACCTCTCGATACTATTAAGCAAGTAAAAATAGATATTTGTGAAAATGGATGCTTGATGTTATAATATTTTATTAATCTTATTATATGAAGAAATGAATTATGAATATTTCTTCTTTTTAAATATTGATATTAACTATTGATTCTCCCATTTTTTTTATATAGTATGAATTAACAAACCTTATTCATCTTCCAGACTTAAGAATTTGCCTCTTCTCATACTTTTAAATTCCTTAATCTTAATAATAGTTCGTTATTAACTTATTAGGTTTAATAAACCTATATATATATATAATATATATATTATATATATATAATATATATAATAGTATAAATATATATATATATATTATATATATATATATATATATATAATATAATCATTGATTTATCTTTTATTTAGACAGTCTATTAATAGGTTAGGGTTTTGGAGTTAAGTTTTACAATTTTTGTTTATGATAATAATATACAAAGAAAACTAACTTGTATAATAAACTAAACTAACTATTATTTATTATATTATATTTAATTCCGAATATTATATATTACATATTATTTCATATTATATTGATGATTTAAGGTTTTTGATTTTATAATTATATTTATAGTCAATTCATGATATACATTATATTTATTTATTATTCCATATTAATGATTAATGTTTGATTTAGAGATTACATTTTTTGGTAATAAATATAACAAAATCTAACTTTCATAATAATTAGCTAACCATTTATTTATATAATTAGAGTTAGAAAAAAAGCCTAGTAATAACTAATTGTTTCATTCTCTTGATTATTAAATACATACTTTACCTTTACTCAAATGTTGGTAGTAAATATAAAAAAAAATTGCTAATAATTATAACAAAAACTCTTAGTCTAACGAGGTGGAGGAGTTACCCGGAAAGCTATGGAAATTCCGGTCATATTTAGAGAAAATTTGGCAAGGATTTTTGTAAATCCAAGATATAGTTGTTAAACTTCAAAATTTTAAGTGTCCTACATGTTTTTGATGGTGCCGGTACCGAATCCATTTCCACCATCAAAAACATGATTCAAACACTACCTCTACAAGATTTTTTGAATTTTTTTGCCCGTTCCGGCCACTTTTAGTCGTCTAGGGAATTCCTCTACCTCATTAGACAACTCCTAACAAAAATAACTTTTCCTTTCCCTTTCCCTCAGTCCAATGAGGTTAACCAATCAAATCTAGTCGTTCTCACTCAAATTGCCCAGTCCAATATTGTCATTTCTTAGTCAAATATAGTCATTGGAAGATATGCTCTC
The DNA here is from genome assembly GCA_000404065.3 of Pinus taeda. Lineage (NCBI taxonomy): Eukaryota > Viridiplantae > Streptophyta > Pinopsida > Pinales > Pinaceae > Pinus > Pinus taeda. The sequence goes on along the minus strand of APFE031516321.1, from coordinate 128,175 downwards.
CTTATTTAACATGTAACCATGTTCTGATTTTTCAACTAGTCCTGATGGTGAACCACACTCGTTGGTTCAAAAAGCATCGAAAAAAGTATTGTAATATGATTTCCCAAAAAATCCTTCTAAAAAAAATTCTAAAAAAGTTGAAAATTTGATATATTTTATAGTATAAAAGTGTAATTAATTAATATTAATTTTTAATATTTTATTATATTCAAATATTATTAATAAATTACTTATTTTGTGATAAAAAAAGATTATATCATAAATTAATTGATAATGAAGAAATAAATATATTTTTAAATATCTAAAACGTATAAGGAGAATAAAAAAATTATTTCCCTGACCCATTACAAAGGAGTTTATAAATAAACATTTCAAAACATGGAATAAATTTATTACTTATGGAATCTAAAAGATACTTCTCAAAAGTATTTATAAAAATTAAAGATGGATGGAGTTAAATTAATCAATACCTATGTAAGAAGTTGTCTTATTAGAAGACATTGATTTTGGGGTTAATCACTTGGTTAATGGGAAAGCTAAGGACATTCAAGGTTACCATGTAGATATTAAAAAATTGGAGGTCATGTCCTCATCCCCCACATTCACAAGCTTTTCAATCAAGTGGTCAAGGAAGGGTTCCCTAAACCATGGAATCAAAGCCTCACTATCCCTATTTTTAAAAGTGGGGATACAAATAACCTCTTTAATTATCAGACAATTATGATTAGCCCTCTCCTAGCCAAGTTATATAATATTATTCTGGAAAGGAAGTTGAGCATATGGCTTGAAAGTGAAGGTAAGCAGGCTAAAGGCCAAGCAGGTTTCATAAAGCAACACTCAACAACAGACCACCTCATTACGCTTAGGATCATTATGGAGGAATGCCACAATGATAAATCCAATCTATTTTGTTGCTATGTGGATTTGAGAAAGTCTTTCGATATGGTTCCTAGAAACAACCTTTGGAACATATTAGGAGAGCTAAGGGTTCCTTTTGAGTTGAGAGTTGCTTCTATAAGGTTATACGAGAATGTAATTGCCAAGTTAAAGAGTAACGAGGGGTGTTCGAAAGATATTAAGTGTAATATCAGAGTTAAACAAGGTTGCCCCCTCTCCCCTACCCTATTTGGAATTTACATCGATAAGATGGAAGGTTTTTAGAGGATGCAGGATGTGTTGGCACGATCTTAGCTGGGATAGTCATCATCCTTCTTCTCTACGCTGACGATATTATTCTTCTCGCAAGGTGCCCATATGATCTTGATAAGCAACTTATACTTGTTAAGCATTTCTGCTCTAAGAATGAGGAAGAGCATGCTGAACACTTATGAACAATGTCAATATTGTTAAGGGAGCGTCAGTTGTATGCTAAGATCAGTAAATGCATTTTATTTTAGATAAAGCTACATTACTTGGGACACATTGTTTCCAAGGAAGGTATAGCGGTAGATGCAAAGAGGATAATAGCTATCATGGAGTGGGCAGTTCCTAGAAATTTGCATGAAGTAAGATCATTTATCGGGCTAACAGGTTATTACAGGAGGTTTATCAGGAATTTATCTCGTATTGCATATCATATTACCTCACTCTACAGGTATGGTAAGAAATTTGAATGTATAGAGGAATGTGCAACAAGTTTTGAGCAGCAGAATAAGTTGTTGAAAAATGCTCTAGTGCTAAATATTGGAGATCTAGTCAAAGAGTTTGTGGTGTGTATAGATGCCTACAAGATAGGACTTGGTTGAGTCCTTATGTAGGAAGGAAATGTAGTATGCTATGAGTAATGGAAACTGAATGAGCATGAGAAAAATTATCGAACACATCATCTTGAGTTGGCATTGATCGTCCGAGCATTGAAGATGTGGAGACACTATCTTCTTGGCAGGAGGTTTGTATTGATGAGTGATTTCTATGGATTGAGGTATCTGTTTGACCAACCAAATTTTAATGCTAGACAAGCTAGATGGTTGCCCATGATTAGCGAGTTTGACATTGAGACATGCTACACTAAGGGAAAGGAAAACAAGTTTGCAAATTCTCTTAGCAAGAGAGTGCATGTGAATCATATAACAACTATGAGTTCTTATGGGACAAACCTATAGGATCATATTTTATAGGAAGGACAATAGGATGACAGGTACATGGATCTTATGCATAGGTTTAGTAGGGTATACGCAGGAAGGATGTGGGCTATCATCTTACAATAGATGGTTTGGTCAAATTTAGGGACAACGTCTATGTGTTGAACGAAAGTGAGCTCAAGAAGACTATCTTGCGATAATTTCATGGAAAACCATATTCAGGTCACCCAGGATACCAAAATACATTGATAGCAGTGAATAATTCTTATCATTAGCCAAATCTGAAGAAGGAAGTGGTAGAGTTTGTGTCTAGATGCTTACACTTTTAGCAGGTGAAAGTAGAGTGTAATCATCCAGGTGGGTTAGTACAACCGTTTCTGATTCCAAACTGGAAATGGGAGGTCATTTCCATGGATTTAATTATAGGTTTACCAAGGACAAAATAGTTACCGATCAAACTATTACTTCAAAATGGGTAATTGAGCCCAAAAACCCAAAAAAAACATGAAAAAACGACTCAAAAATAAAAAGTGATGATTCTGCATCACCATTTTTTTTAAAACAAATTTTCAATATTTTTTAAAAATAACAATAAAACTCATTTTGTTTGGTGCAAATAACACCATGAAATCAAAAAGTGTTGATGTCGGAATAACGTCTTTTTTTCAGGGTACATTTTCAACATTTTTAATAATGACATTAAAAATAAAATACATGACTCTTAAAAGCTTTACATTTTCAATGATTTTGAAGAATGACATTAAAGATAAAATATCATGTCTTTGAAAAACCTTAAAATTCCAATGATTTTGATGTATGACCTTAAATTTAAAATATCACTTCTTTGAAAAACTTTATAATTCCAACAATTTTTAAGCATGGAGCTAATAAAAAATACTTATCATTGTTTTCAACCATAACATTAAAGATAAAATATCACGACTTAGAAAACATTAAAATCTTGACAATTTTTCAACAATGAAATTAAAATCAAAGATTATGACTACAAAACAATCTTAAGCTTTCAAAACATTTCAAGCATGACATTATGGAAAATTATTATGATTAAAAAAACTTAAAAAATGAGCACTTGAATGATAGAGTTATTATACCAAGAGTAATTTTTTTTAAATGTTAAATGTATAGTGATTTTAAAATCTTAGACTAAGACAACTTGATACACTGCAAAGAAAATTTAAAAATCAACTATCAAATTGAGACGTATTGTAGGTGAGCTCAACCAATTGTAGTGAAAACTTAGAGACCAACCCTGAAATTAACACATTATGGAGCATACTCAATTCGTTATAACGAAAAATTTAAAATTAACTATTAAATTCCACTTAATGGGATCGGTTTGCTAGAAAAGCATCGACTTGGACACTGCAAAAACAAACAAA
>APFE031516321.1:101576-120353 GCA_000404065.3 Pinus taeda | reverse complement strand
ATATGTGGACTAAATATGATGTGTAATATTACCAATGAAAAAAAGTGGCATACCATGAACAATAAGTTGTTGATATTGATAAAAACACTTCGAGGTCTTCTTATGATTTGTGTTTCTTGTGTTTCTTTGGGGATAGGGAGTTTCTTTCTTTTTTTGGGTTCTCTTTTTCTATTGTCGGATTCTCGCATATTTTACTTTCCAATTTTCATGTCACTCATCTCAATTTAAGTCTTCATTGGCATTTTTCTTCTCGAGTTTATTATGGATGATGAACTACTTTATTATGGCGAGGATAATGGTCGTTAAAGTCGGCATGCATACCCATCCCATGAAGATTTATTTTTATAAAGGATCACCCATTAGTTTCACCTCCCATTCACATGATAATGGAAGTGTCTCACTTTCCTCAAGGCGTATTTAATTTGTCATCCAATCATCTAGATAATGCACAACATTTGGAGGTTCCAAGCCTGATTTCTTCTGCTAAGCATGCTCCGTCTATGGATACATCAAGCCCTAATCACAATAAGCATCAAGTGACAACCTATAAAGCAACGAAATTCAAATATTAAAATTGTAATAGAGGATGATATTCCCCTTTGATACATTCTACAACTTATCTATAGGGATCTAATTGTTCAGTTTGCTAGGAAGGTGGTTAAACCTTCTTCTCTACCACATTGGATCGATTTAAATTGGGTTCTTCTTATTAGTCTTTTCTGCAATTCCACATATTTCCTAAAGCTTAATTGTGTGGTATCCTCAATAAATTAGATGAAGTGAGGCCTCTCATATCCTCCGAATAATGTTGGTGAAAATATAGGTTGATGCTTCGAAAGTGGAATATGGATTTCGATGCTTCGCTTAGCCCCATGTGAAGGAAAATAAAAAGGGGCCCTCCTCCCATATTTGTCAACGCCATTCTAGGACAAATCAGTTTTGGAAAAAATAGGAAATCATATTGTCCAATTTGTTTGTTGGGAGGACGTTTTCCTTTCAAAGTAAGATGGATGAGTGGCATGGAAGTAAGTTGAGATCAACCCTAATGAAGGTTTCCTAGAGGATATTGAATTGGTATTCAACAAGGTTGCATGGAATCAAAAGATTGGTTATCAGAAGTTGCTCTTCCACTTTTTTCCTATCATTGAGGTAGGTCACCTCGTCTCTAAGTGCACACGAAAGAAAAATTATAATCATCTAAAAATGTTTATATTAGGAAAATTTTGAACATGTATATTGAGGCCTCATGATTGAGGGAGAAGGATCCTCTGGATGCCAAACTTGAAGACACTGATGACAATCATCCTCCCTCCTTAGGTAAGTGGTTTCAGACCCCCTCATTTTTTCCTATAAAAAATAATGATCAAATTCTTCATGATGGTAATATGTTTGGGAAATTTTGCAAAGCTATGTCCCTGATAGAAATGTCTCCACTGCCTTCTATTCAACGCCTCTCCCTCTATAAAATGTTGCCACATGTCAAGGACAATGATGTTTTTCCAAATCTGAATTTTCCTTATGGTTCCAACTCTTCATCCAACTCTTGTGGGAAACCTCCTTCTACAAATTATAAGGTCATTTGTTCCTCAAACGAGCTCTATGTTTCTATTGACCTCCATGTTAAGTGAAATGCTCTCTATTCATCTTCTTTGACACGTGAATATGTTTCAGCATCTGGTGGTCTAACCATGGATGCTCCTTTTTTCAGTCATGCCAGTCACAAATCCTTGCTTTCTAAGGCCCAATCTAAGGTTAGGGAAGACATTCTAATGGAAAGAATACGATAATATCCAAGTTTCTTAGATAAAAGGCCCCTCCCATGAAGGAATATGAAGGTCTTGTCTCTGAATATTAGGGGGTTTAGGGCCAACCCCAAAAAATTGACTCTAAAGTGGCTCATTTGAGCCCACATCCTGGATGTTATAATGATTCAAGAAACTATGTCATCGAGTGCCTATGTGGTTTCAATTTTAGAAATATGGTGTAGGAATTATACTTTGTCATTAGATTCAGAAGGTTTTTTGGGAGGCTTTCTTATGGCTTTGCAGCCTGATCTGTCGTTTTACTTTTATTGATCTCTTCCAAACATCTAGCAATTGATTTTGTTTCAAACAAACTGGAAGAGGTGAGTCATCACATTATTCCAATTACAAATTCCTATGATGCATTAAGGAAGTCAAAATATTTATTTGACTCACTCTCATAATTGGAAGTAGTTCATAAATTAGACCTATGATGCATGATGTGGAAGCCATTGGAATTGAAATGGACATCCCTATCATAGCCTTTGTCAAGGCCCTCTATCCTACATATTATCATTATATTCAATCGTTACAAGTTAGTTCCCAACTCAAGGATGATACTTTTGACACTCTTGTGGAGGCGTTTGTAAGAAGGGAGAAAGCTTTTGGGAAGAGGAATATAGCTTATCAATCCCATGAAGAATTTGTGTGCCTTGCACAAAAAGAAAGGAATCAGTCACAAGATTCTTCCAGAGGAAGAGTTGGTAGAATAAGACATGGAAGGAAGAATAACAAAGACAGTGGGGATAAATATCATCAAGGAGGAAAAGATGATCTCCCTTATATTTGTTTAAAGATTTATAAGCCTTTTGTGATTTAGTTAGCAAACATTTGGATAATATTTAATATGTCATTGAAAATAAAAATAAGAATAACGAGTGGAAAAATGGATGTGTGTTTATTTAGGTAGATTTATCCAATAGGTTTTTCAATCGTAAGCTAAAACCAAAGAATCCAACTCATTAAACATGTAGAGGAAAACATGTATATCCACTAATTATTTTTTAATATATATTCCTATTACATAAATTAATAACCATGCATAGTGAAGACCCTTAGGCATATGCCGTTTATGCAAAACTTACCAAATGGTACCTAAAATACCATATGGGGTCAAGGACACTAGAGAGAATGCATGTGTCATGGTTGGACACATTGATCATAGTGCCTAAAACCTACAATGTTCATTTTCTTGTTTAAGGCTCTTATTTTCCTCTTCAACCATGGCTTAGGCCCTTAGACCCCTCACTACTATCCAAAACCAATTAATTGTAGCCACTTTCCACTTAAAGGCTAAATATCTCATAGAAAGTTCATATGTGGCATTTCAATTTATCTTTAATTTTACTTAAGCCTTGGAAGCTTAGAAAAATTCCGTAGTCCCTTTTTATGCTTTCCTAACCATTGATAAGTTATAAAGACCCATCATGGTTACTAAAAGCATCATAATATCCCATGGTAAAGTACTCATATTTTAGACTCATGGTTATCAATTAGAGGTGTTTTCCATGTGATTGAGACTAGTAAGCATCATTTTGGGCATAAGGTTGGTATCGTTAACTCATAACCTTGGTTGGGACTATAAACCCATCTTTGGTGTGCAATTAACCTAATCATGGTGTTCATTAGACACTTGGAAGAAAATGGTACCTAGCAAAGGTCTAATGTGGTGGTTCAAGGACTCTCCCGTGGTGCTTGAGGCCGATAAGAAATATTTATGGCTAGATGTTATTATTTCCTTCCCTTAACTACAACGATAGACTTGAGACCCATCAATTCTGCCTAAGTATAATGTGTTAATCGACTCAAATGGGAAAGAATCACTATAAAGAGCTTAGCTCAATGTTTCTAGGTGTTGTTCATGGTGCTTGATCTCAAGAAGGTTTACTTAGGGGGCTCACTATTTCCCACTCGACCATGCTTATACCTCAACATTTCAACTACAAAATGACTACTTATGAAGTTTGTACCCTACTCAGAGGTGAGAGAACCCTAAAATATTCCTACATATTGGTTTTTGGTTCCGTAAAATGTTTGATCCTAACATACTTTTATTCAATACCCCTATGACCATTCAAACATATCAAGATAAATGGGTATATAACGAAGCTCCATTTTGTCTAAATACATTAGAGCCTCACTTGTAAGAAGTCTTTGAGAACAAAAGTTTGGGAAAAGTTCGTGCAAAGTATAGAGAAAATAATATATTGTTGGACCTTTAGGACACTCAACCTTTCTATTAGACTTACCTTTATTAATTTACTATTGCAAGCCATCCTTATGTACATATTCTCATCCTTGGCAACCCGTAAAGCCATTCTAGAAAAAATAAGAAACATATAGAGATCCCTCCTTTAGGGGGAGCTAGAGAGTAAACAAAATGGGCCCTCGTCACTTGGGAATTATACTATCCTAACCACCTAGGACACCTATGACTAAGAGGCCCTAAAATTCTCACTCAATCACTAGGAGCCAAAACTTGGTGGTGGTATCTTAAAAACCGAGAAGCTTTATGGAGTAAAGTATGGAAGGAAAAATTCATGCCATGAACAAACAATAATCTGTTGATTTGGATGTGGGGTGGAATTGGGGGATCTCATCTTTGGAATTCAGCTTGGAAGAATAAACACTTGATTCAAGCTCACAAGTTTTGGGAAATTAGGCACATAAACCTAAACCTCTTTTGGTAGGATTCCTATAAGAAATGGACCAGTGTGCAAAAAGGAGAGTTGAATGAGCTAAAAACTTGTTTCATATTGCAAGGTAGAGTAGCGGTCCAGTAGTATTAGGTACAACCTCAATCTCAATAACAATGGAGGTAGTGGGAGAAGTGCACACACTAACCAGTGAAGAAAAGATTTGAAACACAAGGAACCATCACAAACAAAATACAAATTGGAATAATTAAAATACAATCTAGGAGAGATATCCTCTACTAAGGACATTGGCCTAAACAATCTTTTAGCTTAAAGGAGGCTTACATATTATTAGTTGGCATAAAAGGACACCCCAACAAAAGTAAATGGAAAAAGCTATGGGAATCTAAAATCTGGCCCAAGGTGATCCATTTTCTTTAGATTCTCATGAAAAACAAGATATTAACCTCGGACAATCTCCCAAAAAGTGGTTTTCAAGGTCCACGTAGACTCTAGCTTATGCTGGAAAAGCATAGAAACAAATAAGCATCTACCTAATAACTACAAATTTGCATCAGAAATATGGAATCATTTGGCCATAATTTTTATACGATCAAATTGGAATGAAACCAATATCCATGTTACACTTTAAGAAAGTTACTTTTGACCTTTTACAAGTGTTATAGTGAATAGAACATGAAATTATTTTCCAGGATTTATAATGTGGGAAATATGGAAGGAAAGGAACATAAGAATATTCAAATATTAGTCATTAAATCTGGACACTATTGGAGCTCCATAATGGGAAGGGTAAGAGAAACAATCCTCACCACCCCTTGGTTTACACAAGATTGGGGATGTTGTTCCAAGGAATCACACATTCTCACACTTTTTGGGCTCAACCAATCCTTCATAATTTTTTAATCTCCACAATCCCAACCTACTCCCTTAAGTCCTAATAACTGGAAACCACCTCTACTGGCTTCTTAAAACTAAACTTTGATCAGGCCTCTAGCAGTAATCCTAGCCTTGTTAGTTTTGGAGGGGTATTTAGAGATATCATGGAAAAACTACTCACATTTATGTGGGAAATATATGAAATGAAATTAATAATGTGGTGAAACTCTCATCCCTAGAGAAAGGTATAATAATAGGCAAGTACTTTAACTATCATAATTTGATCATTGACGGGAAGTCTAAAATTATTATCCTAATGATTAAAAATCCTACAAAATGGATCCAAGATCACTGTATTGACTATCGAGCACTGAACAAGATCAATGTCCGGAATAGGTACCTGATCCCACTGTTTGATGACCTTCTGGACCAACTGAAAGGGGCAAAATATTTCAGCAAGATCAACTTGAAATCAGGATATCACCAAGTACCAATCAAACCCTCCAATGTGTGGAAGACTGCCTTCAAAGCCAAGGAGGGCCTTTTTGAATGGTTGGTTATGCCTTTTGGGTTGATGAATGCTCCTGCAACCTTCATGAGGCTAATGGATGACATCTTGTGGCCATTCACTAACTCATTTCTCATCGTATACCTGGATGACATCCTGATCTTTAGCTAGAGTTGGAAAGAGCACCTCCACCACATCCAAAAGGTTCTCCAAACACCGTGGCAACACATGATATGTGCAAATTTGGAAAAATGCACTTTCGGAATGACCTAGGTTTAGTATCTAGGATACTTTATTTATGAACGGGAGGTGCATGTGGATCCAACTAAGATCCAAGTCATCTGGGATTGGCCAGCTCCAACCACTTTGATAGAGCTCCGTAGCTTTTTGGGTCTTGCCAATTTCTACCGTAGGTTCATGTTGGGATTCTCTCATATCACTTGGCCCTTGAGACAAGTCACCAACAAAGGAGGGAAAGCAAAATTCTTTTGGTCTGAATCTCAACAGAAGGCATTCACAGAGTTGAAACATTTCCTCTACTTTCCACCAGTGCTCACATTACCAGACTTGCAACAGTCGTCTGAGATTGAGACAGAATTTTTTGATTATGCTGTTGGGGTTGTCCTTACTCAACAAGGGCATCCAGTGGCATATCAGAGTGGGACACTTTCAAACACAGTCCAAAAGTATCCCACTTATGACAAAGAGATGTATTCCATTGTGCAAGCTTGCTAAAAATGGAAGCATTACATTTTGGGGAAGGAAATGGTCATCCACACAGATCACTGACCCTTGTAGTTCATATAGACAAATTGGAAGTTGTAGAATGATCACCATCAGAAGTGGTCCACATACCTACAACAACTCCATTTGAATATCCTTTCAAATTCTAGCCTTACATCTTAAATTCAATGGGCCACTTTGCTTGGTCATATGATGGCATCTGTAACGTTGATTAGGAATTAACAAAATTTATTAAGCAATCAGGGAGAAGGGTCCCTTGATATAAAACAAATGCCTTTGCCTGATTATTGGTTGCCTTATTTGGTCCCCATTCAAAACAAACTTTTTGAAAATGATCATCCTACACCTACCATTGAGTTGTTTTTCCCTTTGAGGCTCCATCTAAGAACATACAAAAATTTCTATGAGAGATTTGCTAATCTTGGAACACCTCCTCTACCACCTCTAGATGAATTTTCCAATTCTACCACTATCTAGGTTTTGAGTTGATGATTATAGGCTAAGAGACATTTAGAAAACTATAGACCCAACAAGGTTTCAATTTTACGAGTCACATCAGTTTAATTCCCAACCCAGCATAGATTTATGTTTCTTTTTTAAACATGAATATTTTCTATAGTATGAAACATTCCCATTCCCACATAGGAGAATCACTAACCGTTAGAAATAAATTAATCGAGTTTTGTGTTTGCAAAGTCGGTGTTCATGGGCATGGGGCTCAAAATTTTTAAAGGAAATTATCAGCTCAACAAAACCTTTACTAAGGCAAGCCTAGAGATTCCTTCATGACTATAGCTTCTATTGAGCTACTGCAAATTCCTTTAGCAAGGAAAACCTACAACTTCCTTCATGCATGGAGATTGTTATCTATAGGAATAACACTATTTGAAAAATAAGAACCATTCGCACAATACGAGAATCACTAACCATTAAAAATAAATTGATTGATTGAGTTTTATGTTGGTAAAATCAGTGTTCATGGACATGAGGCTAAACAATTTAAGTCATAAAACAATTTATAAAAAAGAACTAGACCAGATCAACATATTAACAAGGAAATGAACCAGGCGTCACTAGGTTTATTTGAAATTCCTCCAATGTCTACATCATTCTATTATAACACATAAAAAATCTAATGCGTAACTTATTCATATAATTGAAGACATATAGCCAATTATAGGTGAATTTCAATGCACTGCTAGTAATTTTCCAAGTGCAAATATAGGAATGGTATTCTAAGTGGAGAAACAAGCTATCAAAAAAATAATTATTGATATAGTTGAATACATACAACAAATGTCTTTTGTATATTTGATTTTTCAAGGATACTGTCAAAAAGGCATATGTATGAAAAAATTTTAAGTTGTTTCTATTTTTTTTTTAATTCTTAATTTATTGTAGGAAAGAAGAATTACTAATAGCTTGTAGGAAAGCAAAATTCAATTATTATTAACTAAACGCATGCAATAAATTTGCAGATAGTTTCATCTATGGCAACAGTTAGTTATGTTGCTCATACAAGGATAAATGGAAAGCGAGTGACCATGGGTGCCTAGCTGCAATGCTCTTCATCAAACGAGGAAGTAATAGGTGATGTGAATGTCCACAATGCTCCCAACAAATTTTTTGAGGATGGCCATGTGGCAGAGGCTGATGTTGTCCCGCCATCAACCACAGAGCCACCACCAACTACGGTTCAAGGGGCAAGTTCAACTAAGAAGATCAACATTATAAGAGGTTGGAAAAAAAAGACATGTTACTTGCAATTGAAAACATAGAGTTTAATGGATATTCAATTTGGGCATCTACAAAAACACATGGTATTTTTCCCTCCTCAATACATTATTGGATAAATAGGATGACTCATACAGAATATACAGGTCCTCTTATAGTTATGACTAAAAAGGAGGAGTTTGAGGTGGTTGATTGGTGTAAGGAGATGGCCCAATTGGGACATGGGATAGAGTTGATACAACTCAAATCCATTCAAGTATGGGTTTCCTAGTAAATCATGGTGGTTTGGATTCAAAAAAATGCATCCAAACCTTGTATTATGTACAACTGAGGGCCTTGATAGAGACAAATCTTTAAATTTATGCCTTGCAATTGTGTCTAATTTCTATGAAACTCTTTTTAGTGCATACAATAAGTATTCTTATGTTGTATACCATATATGGAACTGTCACGAAACAAGTTTACAGACACGAAGGAATTGTGGCATGTGAGTAATTTCCAAGAGAGGGATTCAAAATGTTCCAGAGATTTGTCCTAAGATCAGGAAGTGGATAACTATTCTATGTTGTGTCAATGCAATTGGTGCTTAAATCCCATGCTTTTATCTATTCAAAGGGAAAAATCAATTGGAAAACTATATACAAAACTATGAACCAGGTGCATGCATGGCTACACATCCTTATGCATGGATGACTAAGGAATTTATTTAAATTGGATTTGTCACTTTGTTGCATCTATTCCACGTGGTGTCTCACTTGATAACATATACTAATTGATTTTAGATGGTCATGGAAGCCACATTGTTGTGCAAAAAATTGAGGAGGAAAACAATTTGGGCACCAATCTGTCAACATTTCTTGCTCATACCACTCACAGATTTCAAACCCTTGATGTCAGTGAGTTTAGCCCTTTCAAGAACGATTTAAGGTCAGAGCGAGCTACATGGATGGAAAATAATCCAGGGTTCGAGTGAAAATGTTTGAGCTAGCATATCTTGTAAGTAAAGTCTTTAAAAGGGCTCTCACACCATCAAATGTCAAGGTTGGCTTTAAGAGGACTAGAATATGGCCACTGAACTATGATGCTCTTATGCATGATACTAGTTGTAGCTAGGCATGTCATGTAAATGGTCAAGAAGAAGGGAATGCCCAAGAACATGTTGAAATTCAAGAAGAATTGGATGAACATGAAGATATAGTTGCAACTGATAATATAATTTCCCTCTCTCAAGGGCACTTATATGGTGATGATGATGAATAGGCAAGTGAAACACAATACAATCATGAACAAATTGGAAGTAACATGGAGGTTGTTTTACCAACTGAAGTCCATGGAACTTCAGTTGTTGATATTCTTAATGGCTTTGTTGATCATGAAACTCACAATGATAATGTGGTTGAAAAATGTATCGTTACTATTTCACTAGGAAGCAAAAATGACCAATTGACATTGCCAAGCCAAGTAACCCACCATCATGGCTGGTACCATGATGAATATAAAAAAGCATGGTGTCTTAAGAATGAATGAAGAAAGCATGAACATGTCTTCACAACTAGCAGAATTGAACAACGAAATTGTTCATTTTTTATGGAAAATAGATCAATGGAAGAAGATAGTACACATAATAAGATATCATACAAACAGAATAATATAGTTCAATTAGTAGTCCCAGATATTGAATGACAAGTGTCAAATAATGACATGTAGCACGCAGGGAATGAGAAGTTACTTAATTGGTTACTAAAGCTACCATTGGAGATAGTATCAATGAAAAGAAAACATGGAACACTAGGTGGTTATCATTTGGGCCAAAGTTCACAGTTACTCACCTCATAAACTATATAGCCCTATTAGTTGAGTCTAGAAAAAAGAAACTTGACATTCAATAATTAAAACGGAAAAATAAGGATATAGTCAAGGAAAAGAAGGCAACAAGGATTTCTGCAACACAACTTCGAGTAGAGGAAAGGCTTGAAAGAGAGAAAGTTAGGCAACAAAAGGACCATAAAAAACAAATAGAAAGGTAGGAAAAGAAGTAAGAAAGGCTCAAGAAATTCTTCAAAGAGAAAGAGGGATAACAATTGACAATGATTCAAGCACAGTTAGTGAAACCAAGATGATGTCAACCACATATTACCAAATTGTAGATAATACACCATTATTCCAAGACCTCATAAACATTCAAGTGCCTCAGTATCAAAATGGGGGTTTACCCACTTTCTATATTCCTACTAGTGCAGGTGTCAATCCTATGTATGCTTATCAAGTAAGGAACTCAAAACGTTTGTGCACTGGAGATTTTGGAGGCCATCTAGACTAGGGGTGTGATATGTTTTTTGTTGTAACCACATTATGATGTGGATTTTGGATGGATTTCCTCTTTTTCTTGTCACATGAGGATTTTGGCTTGTAATCTAGGTTGGTTTATTCCATATTGTTTGCAATGTTGTAATCAAAAGCCATTTTAGAAGCAACATTCATAGTATATTTGAATGGAGAAATCATAGCTTAGAATGAAAATGGAACTTTTGTTCTGCCATTACATACCAAATTATCCACAACATCACATTTTTCTCCAAGTTGTTAAATAAATGACAAATGAGGGAATAATGGTATCATGAAAAGCTTAATTTTTAGAATTTGAAAACTCTATAAAACAGTGAACAACAACAATAAATGGTCGATGCAAACATCATGACTCCATTTATTTTGGTGGCCATTTTCAACCTCCTAATTTCTCCCTCACTATTACAATTGAAAATGCATTCAATTCCATTTGACAATGCCTATGGGGGATAGCTCTGCTTCCCTTGCAATTGGGTTAATTAGAAACATCATGAGTCCATTGAATAAAAAAAACAAAATTCTTTAATCAAACAAATTCACAGTTGTCCTCTTATGACTAGAGAAGAAAATGTGAGGAAAATGCAGTGGATGACAAGAAAGAATACCACATAATTCAAGTCAATTTTGTTGATCTGTCATGATTGTTATAGACATTTTTGGGCACTTCAACCCCAATCATAAATGTCCATAAACTGAGGGCTCATAAGTCCCTAAAAGTGTTGCTTCACTGCCTAAAGGAACAAGGTCAGCTGATTACATCATCTCCCAGAAGTTCTCCACTGAAAACTGCTCATAAATGGTCAAAACGGGACCATACTGAAAACCCAGTGCAGAGGGTGTGATGCATATCACCTTCCCAATGTATAGGGTGCGATGCATACTGAATTTCTCCTCTGTAGGGTGCGATGGTCGGGAATGGACAAATGGCAGGGACAAAATGCGAGGTGGAAGATCATGGAATCTTCCAGAAGCTTACCCTCTGACACTTGCCTCTTTGACTTTGATAAGGGATGATTAAGAGATCATCATTCTTTAAGTGTAAACAAGAACTATCAGAGAGAGGACACTAATAAAGATCCCAGAAGATGACTCACCTCCCTATAATCGTCTATATATGGATCCATCATCACAGAGATCCAGAGGCTGGAATTTTGTATCTTATAGAGAAGTGTTCTTGGTTTTTTTGTGTACATTCATAGTGTTGGGTGATCTAAGCTTTTCTTGAGGTGAAGAAGGGCTTTCTAGCTGGAGGATGATGCTGGGTCAGAACATATGGTTGTAAGCCTCTTGCTACTTTTCATCTTAATAAAGTTATTCAAGTTTTCCTCCATATTTTTGTGTACTTGTTCATATATGCATTTGTATGGTTAACACACATCTGGTCTTGTGTTATTTATGAATATAGATATTTGTTCTTCGATATTTGTATGTTTCTGTGATTCCATAGGTGCTCTTTGAAGCTGGGCAGATGAAGAAGAAGTGGCAAAGCTCTCTCAGGAAGGAGAGGAAATCAAGCGCAAGACTAAGGTTGGTCTCCTTGGTTCTCCTCTTATCTATTTTCATAAAGGAAAGTGAAAATAGACTTTACTTGTTTGTTTCTAAGATAGCTACCAGTCTTAGTGGGAATAGCATCATCTGAGTGGACACTATTACTGGTAACAAAATGGAGACTCCACTGGGCAACGACTAGTTTGTTTGTTAGCCCATCTATCTTTATTTCTTTTATAAACTTACAAACAGAGCCTAAAGCCAAGCCAGCTAGCCTTCGAACTGCATTTGTTATACAAATGCAAAGTAGATCAATGTTGCTTCAGTCTATCTCCAGGTTTTGTTTATGAATTAAACAATCGATCTGCAAACATTCTAACTGCCCTAAGTGGTGGCTCTAGTAACCTCTTTAGATCACCCCTGTGTTTCACATATACTGAACATTACTTACTCAGCCTAAATCCCTGAACTGAATTGCAAACTGTGAGTAAAAACTTGTTTAAAGTCTTGCATTGGTACCATCGCACCCTGCCTTCAAGGCAGACTTTATGCATCGCACTTCCCGAGTGCAGTAGGTGCCCTGCATACTGAATTCACAATGTGACAGGTGCGATGGTCAGGGAAGGTTAACTTTACCTTCAGGCTGTGATTTTTTCTCACTATTTTCAGTCCTATTCAGGAGTTTTTGCTATCTGTAGTCAGTTTATCTCTGTGAAGACCCCCTTCCCTTACATTATTCCACCTCCTTAGTGCAAATAACTGTAAGTGTTTTTATGTATTGTGCGTCATTTTAAGTTCTCTTTTGCAAAAAAGTAGCATAGTCGAACTGTCGTTTCTAGATCTGAAAATGTCGTAGCTGTCATTTTCAGTGTTAGAAGACAATCCCATTGTTATTGATAGTCGATCATACAGTTACTATTGCATATGATTTGAATTAGTAGTTTTTAAAGAGTCGAAAAGCAATTTTCATTTCGAAATCGCAAAGCGTCTCTCTTACCTTCACTTCATTTTGAAAAGAAATTGTTTAAATGTTGTCATTTTTGAAAATAATTCAGATTTTCACATAGCTTTCTTATCATCATTCATATATTAAGAAGGCTGAAAACAAATACATGCATGTGCATTTGTATTTTGACTACTTGGTTTGATTTAGGATAGTGCATTTAGCGTGTGCTTTGTGCTCTTTGCAGAAAGATTCTTAACTTTCTTTCTTTAGTAACTAGGATTTTCATTGCCAAAAGAAGATTAAACATTTGTTTATCATCTTAGACTACATTTTAGGAATTGTATACACATCACGTGGTGAACCCGAAAGGAAAATTTTTAAGCAAGGTCAACTTAAAATAAATTTAATGATCTAACAATGCTTTGGAACCTAACGCACAACATCTAGAGGTCTAGGCTAGAGACGTATTCCGGTGTCATAAAACCTGGTAACTATTGTTTTCATTGTTGGTTGGGTGATTCCTCCACTCTGAGATGCCAAGTGCCAGTACGGACTTGTGCTCCCACGTACCGTCGAGTATATTTTGGGAGACCACAATAGGCTACATCCTTTATCCTTAGGAAGTTGTTTCTACCACCCTGTCAATCACAATGCACTAAACACAACATTCAAGAATATTGACTGTCGTACAGTAAAAATTATTCTGGAGTTTTGCGATTGGTTTGGTAATACTCTCTTCCTAGATCTCCAGAGAAGTCCATTTTGCTTCTTTTCAGACTCCTTAAAGGAAAAGGTCCTTTGAGCACTTGTCACTTCAGGCTCAATAAAAATCGAAGGCGACTAGAGTCATCTTTTGTTTTTTCTCGACTCTTTAAAATTGAAAAAACAAGTTGTGTCAAAGCTTCTAAAAAATTATTTTAAATTGGAATAACATCACGAATTCCCTCGTTGGTCTCTAGGTGCAGAAAATGGAGTCTACCAACCAAGGATTTCTACTTCGAGGAAATCCTAGTCCCTTCTCCTTTTGGGGAGATATTGGTGCACCCCATATGGCCACTTTGTCACTTCCAGGGTTGACAATTGTTTTTCATGTCTGCCTCTTCTTTACCTCTGTCGTTCAGAATCCCGTAATTCCTGAATAGTAGAGTCCGCAACTAGATTACACTAGAGTTGCCTCCCAACCTTCTACTTCATCTGATTCTCTCTCTCCTCCCTCCTCTTTGCTTGATAAAGCCGATAAAGCTAAAAATCAAGTGACCAAGAAGAAGAAGAAGCAGAAACAGAAAAAGGAAAAGAAGAAAAAGGAACAAAAATCGAAGGGGGCAACCAAGCATCATCTAGCGAAAATCCTCACATCGCACCATCGAAGCCTAAATCTCCTTGTGTCATTTGCAATGGAGACCATTATCACCGATATTATCCCTGCATCCCCTGGATCTTAATGGACTAGTCTCCTCATTTGCACAATCCAGTGGCATTAACCTCTGACAATCATGTTTAATGCACACCATCAACCAGTGAAAGTGAAGCACATGGACATAAAAGGAATCCCAGATTTCCTTGTAAGTTGTGTGAAGGCAATCACGCCGTCCACCGTTGTCCCTTCCTTGACGAGGGTAAAAGAGTTTTGGATGACTGCCCTGTTTCACTACTATGGCTTCCTCCTGGATATTAAAAACTCTTGCCAAGTCCTCCACCGGTTGAAAATCTGGCTAGCCCATCATTGTGGTCGGCCGAAGCGTCTATCATTGAAAATGAACCCTCTGAATCCATGCCAGACGAAAGTCAAAAGGTCGAGGCAGCAGTTGACCCGGTCTTTCCTTCAGAGTGCTCATCTTCGAATGATACCGTCACTGAAGAGAAAGAGAACGACACCGTTCAAATTCTTTTCATCAACACAAACTCCGATGAACTTGGGGGCAGTCCTCCAATTCCTTTATCACAAGAAGGAAGTTCATCAGAGTCATATTCGGCCGTCTATTCGGTCCCACCACTAAGCAACCTAGTCGATTCCTTCGACTGGAATCTACTAGGCAGACCCCGTTTACCAGCTAGTGTACCATTCAGAATCATTCTACAAGCTTACAGAATGGTTATGGCTGGGACAATCATCGATGAAGGGGCTTTTCTGAGTATCATTTCCTCAACTTCTTGGAAAGCGCTTGGTTCACCATCGCTTTTGCCTGAAATGAGAAATGTAACAGGCTTCGACAAAGGAACTAGTCGACCTTTAGGGATCCTTCCAAATGTGCCCATTACTTTGAGAAGGAAATCCATTCACATGAACGTGATGGTAGTTCAAGGACCCTTGGATTATAATCTACTCCTTCGACGCGAATATATTTATTACATGGGAGCCATCGTCTCCTCACTCTTTGGAGTAATGTGTTTTCCGCACGAAGGCAGAACGGTCAAGCTCGTAGACCAAATGTCATTCCCTAGTTCACACATCACAAATAGTCAAATTCCATCCCTAAATGGTCTCTTCACACAAGGAATGTCTCATCAATCTCCAGTCCATCCCCCTGATGAGCACGAGTGATTCAGGAGGATGTGACTTAAACCTAGGGGGCATGCACCCTGTTATGTTTCGACAGGAAAACCTTGGGTATAGAGTAGGTTTCCGGGGAGGATATATGACTAGTTTGACGAACCCTTCCTTACAAGAAAATGGGATTAGGCTGGAATAAGATACCTTCGTTAAGGTTATGCTGAGTGGCATGCGGTTGCACCACTCCCCTTTGTCTATTTTGGTAGACATCACTAGGGAAGCTTTCTGTCTGCTATGCAGATGGAACTTTCATGGTAACCTGGAGATTTTTCGCTATGCCTGGGGGCATGAAAACCTTTCTGCATGCAAGTGAAGAGCGGCTATTTATTTTTTAAATTTGTAAGACCTCTAACCCTTTAAACCCGTAAGGCTAGTTGTTTCCTAGCTTTCATAAAGAAAGGATTCGGGGCAAAGCTTTAAAGATGTAAGCCCCTTCAAAATAGCATCTTGAATGAGACATCCTTATCATACAACTGGTGAGTAGTGTTACCGCAGGGTTCAAGCTCCTTAAAAAATAAACCCCCCACGAGAATTTTTAGCGCATAGTTCAAGCTCGTTAAAAAATAAACATAAGTCATGAGCAAAGGTTTGCCCCGACGTTTAAGCTCATTAAAAAATGAACCAGTAAATAACCATTGTGAATGCCTTATCGCCAACTTTTGAACCTTGGTCGTGTTCTCATCATCACCTCCACTCTGTTTTTAGCCGATCATTCACCCCCATATGATTGTTTACCCCTTCAAGGAACATCTGTGAAGAGTGATTCTATCAGCCATCCTTGTGACACTGTTGTGATTGGAAAGTTCCAAGCCTTACCTGGAATCAACTGCTACTCGAAACATCGCTCGTTCCTAGAAAACGAGTCTCCTTTAAGCTCTTTTCAACTGACTTGTAAAATATGAAAAGATTGCCAAGCGATTGCCCTCTCTGGCTCATTAAAGTCATCGGAAGTGCTATCTCTCCTCTAGATTTTAATCTTTTTGGACCTGAGGGATTATTAGACAAAAAGATTGAGTGCTTGTCTTGTTCGGCTCGTTAAAACTATCGAAAATTCATCTCTTTTGTATTATTTTATGCTTTTTCGGACTTAAGGGATTATATGACAAAAAAGAATCATTGGAGTCTCCTTTCCGTTCCTTTCAGACTCTCTAAAATTGAAAGGGACCGAGTTATCTTTGTCGTTAAACTCCTTAAAACCGAATAGCAACAAACTTGTCCAAATGTACGAGAACGAGTTTTAATGTCGCTAAGCTCGCTAAAATATAGCGACAGGTTCACTGAAGGGCGGATTATAGAACAAGCATATGTTATCCTCCTCAAGATTGACAAAAATAAAGAGGTACTGGTCATTAATGACTGGGGAAAATTGGGAAGAAAACTTGAAAAAGCTTTATTGGTAGCAAGTCGCTCTCGAACATGACACTTTCCTTCCACATCCATGCCGAGTTGGGTTGTTCTGTTCACTGGTCATCACCATTGGTCCATCACACCATCCATCTTTGGGGTTAACACTACCAATCCATCGTCAGTGTCACCGATATGTTCAAGAGAAGTCATTCAGACAATTCACCTATGTCTCACCCACTACAATACATTCATGCTCCATTCCTTCATGACCGCCACCCTGAACACTGTATCGTTAGATTGTTTTCATCTCCAAAATCATTTGCTTCATTCCATGTCTTTGATGTGGGATTCATTAAGGCCCTCCTATGACAGGTTGCTTATTATCCAAGAAGTTGACTTAGGAACAACCCTTTCAGTACTTTGAAGCTTGCATGCCTTAATGGCAAGTTTCTCACTTTCGGCAACAGGCTTACATCAATGGCCTTCAATCAAGAGATTTTACGTGTTGTTTGACAACAAGTCCCTTTTCACACCACGTGAATTGTACTGTAGTACCTTGAGGGTCATTTTCATTATTGGTGATTACTCGTGCACCTGTTAACAGCTTACATCATTGGCTAGTAATCAGGTGATGTCATTCCATGTTCGACTCCAGAACATTTTTCACATGGATTGACTTGTACTCTGAGTGAATATTGAACGAGTTTTAAAGACCCCGAATCTAGTTTCATCCATCCAAGCTGCGATATATTCAGGAATATAAAGACATCAAGTGTACATCATTGACGAACAGATGATTATCCAAATCAAACGATGATGAGTCCAAATCATCAGTCTGCCACACAGACGATTGTCTATCCTATGTACATGAAAACGAATTTATAAAGCTAAGCATGGGAATGCTCGCCTCAGCTAGATCAAGAAAAAATGTTTTCGAAATAATGTATTGTATTGTATCTTATTATAGGTCACCTCCCAGCTCGAAAAAACTTCGGATCCTCATAGTAAAGCATTTCACCCGACATAAAAAAGATTAACGACCTCATGCTTTAGGGGGCAATTATTATAGACATTTTTGGGCACTTCAACCCCAATCATAAATGTCCATAAACTGAGGGCTCCTAAGTCCCTAAAAGTGTTGCTTCACTGCCTAAAGGGACAAGGTAAACTGATTACATCATCTCCTAGAAGTTCTCCACTAAAAACTGCTCAGAAATGGTCAAAACTGGACCATACTGAATACCCAGTGTAGGGGGTGCGATGCATATCACCTTCCCAGTGTAAAGGGTGCGATGCATACTGAATGGCCCCTCTATGGGGTGCGATGGTCGGGAATGGACAAATGGCAGGGACAATTTGCGAGGTGGAAGATCATGGAATCTTCCAGAAGCTTCCCCTCTGACACTTGCCTCTCTGTTTTCGACCAGGGATGAGTAAGAGATCATCATTCTCTAAGTGGAAGCAAGAACTATCAGAGAGAGGACACTAATCAAGACCCAGAAGATGACTCACCTCCCTATAATCATCTATATATGGATCCCTCATCACAGAGATCTAGAGGCTGGAATTTTGTATCTTATAGAGAAGTGCTATTAGTTTTCTGGTGTACATTCATAGTGTTGGGTGATCTAAGCTTTGCTTGAGGTGAAGAAGGGCTTCCGAGCTGGAGGATGATGCTGGGTTAGAGCATATGGTTGTAATCCTCTTGCTACTTTTCATCTTAATAAAGCTATTCTTGTTTTCTTCCATATTCTTGTGTACTTGTTTATATATGCATT
>APFE031516321.1:88722-101566 GCA_000404065.3 Pinus taeda | reverse complement strand
CATCCCCTGGATCTTAATGGACTAGTCTCCTCATTTGCACAATCCAGTGGCATTAACCTCTGACAATCATGTTTAATGCACACCATCAACCAGTGAAAGTGAAGCACATGGACATAAAAGGAATCCCAGATTTCCTTGTAAGTTGTGTGAAGGCAATCACGCCGTCCACCGTTGTCCCTTCCTTGACGAGGGTAAAAGAGTTTTGGATGACTGCCCTGTTTCACTACTATGGCTTCCTCCTGGATATTAAAAACTCTTGCCAAGTCCTCCACCGGTTGAAAATCTGGCTAGCCCATCATTGTGGTCGGCCGAAGCGTCTATCATTGAAAATGAACCCTCTGAATCCATGCCAGACGAAAGTCAAAAGGTCGAGGCAGCAGTTGACCCGGTCTTTCCTTCAGAGTGCTCATCTTCGAATGATACCGTCACTGAAGAGAAAGAGAACGACACCGTTCAAATTCTTTTCATCAACACAAACTCCGATGAACTTGGGGGCAGTCCTCCAATTCCTTTATCACAAGAAGGAAGTTCATCAGAGTCATATTCGGCCGTCTATTCGGTCCCACCACTAAGCAACCTAGTCGATTCCTTCGACTGGAATCTACTAGGCAGACCCCGTTTACCAGCTAGTGTACCATTCAGAATCATTCTACAAGCTTACAGAATGGTTATGGCTGGTACAATCATCGATGAAGGGGCTTTTCTGAGTATCATTTCCTCAACTTCTTGGAAAGCGCTTGGTTCACCATCGCTTTTGCCTGAAATGAGAAATGTAACAGGCTTCGACAAAGGAACTAGTCGACCTTTAGGGATCCTTCCAAATGTGCCCATTACTTTGAGAAGGAAATCCATTCACATGAACGTGATGGTAGTTCAAGGACCCTTGGATTATAATCTACTCCTTCGACGCGAATATATTTATTACATGGGAGCCATCGTCTCCTCACTCTTTGGAGTAATGTGTTTTCCGCACGAAGGCAGAACGGTCAAGCTCGTAGACCAAATGTCATTCCCTAGTTCACACATCACAAATAGTCAAATTCCATCCCTAAATGGTCTCTTCACACAAGGAATGTCTCATCAATCTCCAGTCCATCCCCCTGATGAGCACGAGTGATTCAGGAGGATGTGACTTAAACCTAGGGGGCATGCACCCTGTTATGTTTCGACAGGAAAACCTTGGGTATAGAGTAGGTTTCCGGGGAGGATATATGACTAGTTTGACGAACCCTTCCTTACAAGAAAATGGGATTAGGCTGGAATAAGATACCTTCGTTAAGGTTATGCTGAGTGGCATGCGGTTGCACCACTCCCCTTTGTCTATTTTGGTAGACATCACTAGGGAAGCTTTCTGTCTGCTATGCAGATGGAACTTTCATGGTAACCTGGAGATTTTTCGCTATGCCTGGGGGCATGAAAACCTTTCTGCATGCAAGTGAAGAGCGGCTATTTATTTTTTAAATTTGTAAGACCTCTAACCCTTTAAACCCGTAAGGCTAGTTGTTTCCTAGCTTTCATAAAGAAAGGATTCGGGGCAAAGCTTTAAAGATGTAAGCCCCTTCAAAATAGCATCTTGAATGAGACATCCTTATCATACAACTGGTGAGTAGTGTTACCGCAGGGTTCAAGCTCCTTAAAAAATAAACCCCCCACGAGAATTTTTAGCGCATAGTTCAAGCTCGTTAAAAAATAAACATAAGTCATGAGCAAAGGTTTGCCCCGACGTTTAAGCTCATTAAAAAATGAACCAGTAAATAACCATTGTGAATGCCTTATCGCCAACTTTTGAACCTTGGTCGTGTTCTCATCATCACCTCCACTCTGTTTTTAGCCGATCATTCACCCCCATATGATTGTTTACCCCTTCAAGGAACATCTGTGAAGAGTGATTCTATCAGCCATCCTTGTGACACTGTTGTGATTGGAAAGTTCCAAGCCTTACCTGGAATCAACTGCTACTCGAAACATCGCTCGTTCCTAGAAAACGAGTCTCCTTTAAGCTCTTTTCAACTGACTTGTAAAATATGAAAAGATTGCCAAGCGATTGCCCTCTCTGGCTCATTAAAGTCATCGGAAGTGCTATCTCTCCTCTAGATTTTAATCTTTTTGGACCTGAGGGATTATTAGACAAAAAGATTGAGTGCTTGTCTTGTTCGGCTCGTTAAAACTATCGAAAATTCATCTCTTTTGTATTATTTTATGCTTTTTCGGACTTAAGGGATTATATGACAAAAAAGAATCATTGGAGTCTCCTTTCCGTTCCTTTCAGACTCTCTAAAATTGAAAGGGACCGAGTTATCTTTGTCGTTAAACTCCTTAAAACCGAATAGCAACAAACTTGTCCAAATGTACGAGAACGAGTTTTAATGTCGCTAAGCTCGCTAAAATATAGCGACAGGTTCACTGAAGGGCGGATTATAGAACAAGCATATGTTATCCTCCTCAAGATTGACAAAAATAAAGAGGTACTGGTCATTAATGACTGGGGAAAATTGGGAAGAAAACTTGAAAAAGCTTTATTGGTAGCAAGTCGCTCTCGAACATGACACTTTCCTTCCACATCCATGCCGAGTTGGGTTGTTCTGTTCACTGGTCATCACCATTGGTCCATCACACCATCCATCTTTGGGGTTAACACTACCAATCCATCGTCAGTGTCACCGATATGTTCAAGAGAAGTCATTCAGACAATTCACCTATGTCTCACCCACTACAATACATTCATGCTCCATTCCTTCATGACCGCCACCCTGAACACTGTATCGTTAGATTGTTTTCATCTCCAAAATCATTTGCTTCATTCCATGTCTTTGATGTGGGATTCATTAAGGCCCTCCTATGACAGGTTGCTTATTATCCAAGAAGTTGACTTAGGAACAACCCTTTCAGTACTTTGAAGCTTGCATGCCTTAATGGCAAGTTTCTCACTTTCGGCAACAGGCTTACATCAATGGCCTTCAATCAAGAGATTTTACGTGTTGTTTGACAACAAGTCCCTTTTCACACCACGTGAATTGTACTGTAGTACCTTGAGGGTCATTTTCATTATTGGTGATTACTCGTGCACCTGTTAACAGCTTACATCATTGGCTAGTAATCAGGTGATGTCATTCCATGTTCGACTCCAGAACATTTTTCACATGGATTGACTTGTACTCTGAGTGAATATTGAACGAGTTTTAAAGACCCCGAATCTAGTTTCATCCATCCAAGCTGCGATATATTCAGGAATATAAAGACATCAAGTGTACATCATTGACGAACAGATGATTATCCAAATCAAACGATGATGAGTCCAAATCATCAGTCTGCCACACAGACGATTGTCTATCCTATGTACATGAAAACGAATTTATAAAGCTAAGCATGGGAATGCTCGCCTCAGCTAGATCAAGAAAAAATGTTTTCGAAATAATGTATTGTATTGTATCTTATTATAGGTCACCTCCCAGCTCGAAAAAACTTCGGATCCTCATAGTAAAGCATTTCACCCGACATCAAAAAGATTAACGACCTCATGATTTAGGGGGCAACTGTTATAGACATTTTTGGGCACTTCAACCCCAATCATAAATGTCCATAAACTGAGGGCTCCTAAGTCCCTAAAAGTGTTGCTTCACTGCCTAAAGGAACAAGGTCAGCTGATTACATCATCTCCCAAACGTTCTCCACTGAAAACTGCTCATCAATGGTCAAAACTGGACCATACTGAAAACCTAGTGTAGAGGGTGCGATGCATATCACATTCCTAGTGTATACGGTGCGATGTATACAAAATTGCTCCTCTGTAGGGTGCGATGGTCGGGAATGGACAAATGGCAGGGAAAAAATGTGAGGTGGATGATCATGGAATCTTCCAGAAGCTTCCCCTCTGACACTTGCCTCTCTGTTTTCGACCATGGATGAGTAAGAGATCATCATTCTCCAAGTGGAAACAGGAACTATCAGAGAGAGGACACTAATCAAGATCCCAGAAGATGACTCACCTCCCTATAATCATCTATATATGGATCCCTCATCACAGAGATCCAGAGGCTGGAATTTTGTATCTTATAGAAAAGTGATGTTGGTTTTCTGGTGTACATTCATAGTATTGGGTGATCTAAGCTTTCCTTGAGGTGAAGAAGGGCTTTCTAGCTGGAGGATGATGTTGGATTAGAAAATATGGTTGTAATCATCTTGCTACTTTTCAACTTAATAAAGCTATTCAAGTTTTCCTCCATATTTTGTGTACTTGTTCATATATGCATTTGTATGGTTAACACACATCTGGTCTTGTGTTATTTATCAATATAGATCTTTGTTCTTCGATAGTAGTATGTTGTTGTGATTCCACAGGTGCTCTTTGAAGCTAGGAAGATGAAGAAGAAGCGATAAAGCTCTATCAGGAAGGAGAGGAAATCAAGCACAAGACTAAGGTTGGTCTCATTGGTTCTCCTCTTATCTATTTTCATAAAGGAAAGCGAAAATAGACTTTACTTGTTTGTTTCTAAGATAGCTACCAGTCTTAGTGGGAATAGCAGCATCCGAGTGGACACTATTTCCGGTAACAATGACTACATTGGATGAAACAAATTCAACATTTTTTAATCAAACAAACTCAAAACTATCTTGTTATGACCATAGAAGAAAATGAAATCAAAACATAGTTGATGACAAGAAAGAATACCACACAATCTATTAAAAAGCTTGATTTTCCATGAATCCATTGAATCAAATAGATTCAAAACTCTTTAATCAAACAAATTGATAATTGTCTTGTTATGAATAGAGAACTAAAGTTGGAACAAACATAATGGATGACAAGGAAGAATCCTAGAAGCATCTAGGCATGTTGAAAAGTCTCAAACGCAAAATGGAACTCATCCTCAACTTCATCAGTATTACAAATTAAGAAAATTTGTTTATCCCAAGGTGCTTTTAACTCCACAACTCATGTCAATGCTTAATAGTCAACTGAAATGTATATCATCATTCAAAATCGAGACAAACAAGTGGATTAAATATGAGTGTCAAGTGTAGATTAAATTGTTGATCAAACTACAACCTAATTTGAGCTAAACCTTATCTGTATAACTTTTTACCTTTTTAGGCATAAGTTAATTGTAAGGATATTTAATATCAAGGCCCCTCTCTAAGGATGATTTTCAAATACAAGACATCAACAAGGAGATAGAAACTATCAAGTTTCCAAAAACTGTGAGGCTTTTTCTTAACGAGTTCTATGATTATGGCTTATACTGAATCAAAATGAGATTTATGTAAATGAAAATTGAGCAAAGCGGCTATACTTCACCCTTTTGTTTACAAGAAGAAAAAAATACCTTACATTCATTACTTAAAACAAAAGGCGTTACAAGTAGCATAGATCATATCATCAACAACAGAGAGATCAATGTCCAACTTAAGTCTTCCTTCTAGGGTAGAGTTCACCAAAGAAACATAGATAACAAAAAAAGACCTCGTTCACAAAAATTGAAAACAAATTAGACCAAATTATAGTGGAATTTGCAATGTCCAAGGTACCCTAGGTAGTGGCTCAAAATTGTTGAAAGACCAAGTCATAAATTCTAGAATGGGCAAGAGATATTCAACTGGGAGGCCTATGAGTTACCCATGTTATATCTCCTCTCATTTGTTTAATTGAGTTCTTTCAAATCAATCACTCTCCACAACACACCAAGATATTGCATCATGGATCTTCAGAAAGTCTAATACCTCTAATAGGAAGGTTGGGGCAGAGGTCCTTATAGAGGCATAGCTAGCCATATTGCAATGCATATTTATATATGTGGAGAAAATAGAAGAAATCGAAAAATATGACGAAAAAGACTACCCTCACTGAACTATAAGCAACGCAAGATGACAAACGAAGGTGAACCCCAAAATCTTACTAGTGAGATGGAAGTAATAATAGAATGTGCAATGGATTAGGGCCTAATTACTACCTTCAGGTGGGGGATTTGACAACTTTTGAAACATCAAATGAACAACCATGAGAAATATATAAACCCCCAAAGAAAGTAGTGCTTTTATACCTTTATTTTCTGCCCAAGGCACAGTCAGGGCCATGGAATGTCCACAAAGAAGGTTTTCAAGATCAAAGTGACTCATTCTCTTTGGTAATGAGACTCAAAAGATGAGGGTTCCTCAAATTTACAATGACCCACAAGCAAGAAAACCCCACAAAAATTATAGTGAACCTCAAGCATAAAATCCCAGAAAAATTACACTAAACCCCAAGCAAAAATTCAATCAACCCCATTCAAAAAAACCTTGCAAACTTTATAGTGAACCCTAAGCATAAAAATAGGGGAATATTTACAATGAACCCCAAGAAAAATTTACAGTGAACCCTATGCAAAATTTACAGTGAACCGTAAACATAAAAACACCAAAGAGCACAAACTTTCCATGGTTTGAATGTGTTTAAAAACACAGAGTTAGCAACTGGTAGGAATGTAATCCTACCAGAAAATCATCAATGAAGCCACCAAGCTACGGAAACCATGTTGCATTAGTGTTGAAGACCTCAACCCTTCACAACACCTCATCTACGAACCCAACCATGCTCACTTGTCGCAAAAATCACAAAGATGTTAAAAATAATTGCAAATAAATCAATGAAAATGCCAAAAAAATTCACAAGCAAGAGAACTTAACCTTGGATAAACCCACTAGAGCATGAAGACCCCATGTCCACTATGTCCATTCTTGAGCTGATGGAAATTTGGGGCTCGTTCGACAACGACTGGCTGTACCAAGCGCTAGTGCACCACAACCATGGAGCAACAAGGCATAAAAAATGAAGCCCTAACTCACAACATTCAAACCCTAAATCCCCCACAAACTACTTCTCTCAGCACGCAAACCACTTCTCTCAGCAATGAAACCAGTCGACCGCAATCACCGAGTGTATGTTAACGAACATCAAGGCATCTTTCGAACAACAATGGGGCAGAAGAACACCCACACATCGACCCCAGGAAAAATAACACAACCTTCCCAAAGCAGTAAACGCTAAACCCTAAAGAGGAGGAAAAACACAAGAAATGAGGTGGGTATTAATTCTCCAGCTACCATGACAAGTGAGACAATGTGTTAGACACATGTCGTACAATCCATTCAATATAGAGATGATCATTTGATGTCATGGCAGAAAAAAACATGAAACAATTGATGTCCCTCCGCTAGATTTTTTTTCCTAATGCCACTCTTCTCAGACTCGCCTACTCTTTTTTCAAAATTTGAAAAATAATTGAATTTTAAAAAAAATACTAAAAAAATGAAAAATTAGTAGTAATAGTGTGGTTGATGGGATTTGAGTGCATGTTCCGGTCACAACATCGAACTCTCCCCACTAAAGCAACAATGAAGCACTATACTTTAATTGGTCCAAATGTTTATAATGTTCACATTATGATACATATGTTGTACTTGATGGCATCCCACTCATCTCAGATGATAAATTATAGTGCAGCAAAGTTCACGGAATTTTATGCAGAGAGAGGTTTATTTCATGTGGAGAAAAGTTCACGGAATTTTATGCAGAGAAAATTTTATAAAAGTTTATTTCATGTGGAGAAAAATTCACGGAATTTTATGCAGAGAAAGGCTTATTTAATGTGGATAAAATTTCACATAATTTTATGCAAAGAAAAGTTTATTTCATGTAGAGAATAGTTCACGGAATTTTATGTAGAGAAAATTTTATTTCATGTGGAGAAAAGTTTATTTCATGTGGAGAAAAGTTCACGCACTTTCATGGTTGATTCGTGGTATTAGTCCAACAGTTTTTTGATCCTATAGTTTTGGTCTGTGGTATTGCATCCAAAACTGTTGATCTCACGCACTTTCATGGTTGGTTCATGGTATTAGTCTGACAATTTTTTATCCTATGGTTTTGGTCCATGGTATTTGCATCCAAAAGTGTTGATCCCAAGTATTGGGTTCATGGTATTGTGTTATTATGGTTTTGGACCGTGGTATTGTGAAAGGCCTAAGAATATAAAAGAGGAAGGAGATCATTTGGCAAAGCATCATCTAAATTGTTATTGAATATCTGATAAAGTGCTAGAACTGGAATACTGTGATTGGGTTATGGTGTAGATCTGGATCTGAATAAAGAAGGAACCTGAGCGCAAGGAGAAGGATAAGTTCTATTGATGGATCATAACCTTTAAGCTTGAATGATAGTATCTTTTGTTCTGGGTCCAGATTTGGTGTGTGGTTAATGTTACTGTGATTTGGATACTACTGTCAGAGAAGTGTCTACTTGATTCAGTGCTAATTGGTGAAAAGGAGATTGTTTGATGCAGAAATTTTTGATGATTGATTGATGTTCATGGATCCAGTCTGAAAATTTATGAAACGTGGTCCCTGGAAGAAAGAGAAGGTTGTAGCCTTCTATAGGCCAGCACCTACGTACTAGTATCTTGGCTAGTGCAAGAGCTAAGGGGGTTGTAGCTCCCTTCTTGGAGAAGCTGGATAAAGAGAGAGGGTTGTAGCTACTTGCAGGTTGCAGCTTGCGTACTAGTAAAGGACTGCACCAGTACAATTGTAAAAAGAAGTTTCTAATTAAAGAGAAGATAAAGACGAATTGCAGCAAGTGGTTTTCACCCACATTGGGTTTCCACCTTATATCTTATGTTCTTGTGTGTGATTGTCTTCTTCTCTGTTTCACTATTTCTGGTTATTGGTTATTTGATACACATATTAACAATCAACATTTGAAAGATAAATTAAATTATAAGTTTTCATATTGTACGCGGGCTTCCTTCTACATAGTTGCGGGTTTAATTAACTGAAGCAACATATATCATTTGGATTTGAAAAAGGAATATTTGACTTGATAATACTGATTCACCCCCCCCTTCTCAGTATTATTTCCAACAATTGGTATCAGAGCAAGCCCTTCTGAAGAAGCTTGATCGCTTGAAGGAAGATCCATCATCATGAGCGACTACGAGAGAGAAGCATCGATCGGGCCATCGATTTTTTACGGGACAAAATTCATATATTGGAAGGTAAGAGTAACTACCTATCTTCAATCTCTTGGTACAGAAGTCTGGGATATCATAGATACAGGGTATACTTTTACATCAGCAACTCCTACAGATCTAGTTGAGAAGAAGAAATATGAAACAAATGCAAAGGCAATCAATACTCTATTAGGATGTTTATCTCAATCCGAATTTGTCAAGGTTATGCAATATAAATCCGCAAAAGAAATATGGGACAAGATTGTACTGAGCTATGAAGGATATGATCAGGTAAAATGAGCAAAACTTCAAACCCTCATAATTAAGTATGAAAATCTTAGAATGCGTAATGATGAAAGTGTGGCTAAGTATTTCCTTCAGGTAGATGAGAATGTCAATTGTATGAAAAAATTGGGTGGAGAAATAAAAGAGGTTGTTGTGGTTGAAAAAGTTCTAAGATCTTTGTCTCCTAGGTTTGAATCTAAAGTTTCTGCAATAGAAGAAAAGGAGAATCTACGAAATCTTACCGTGTCACAGTTGCACAGAATTCTGACTGCTTATGAAATGAGGAAAGGAGGACCATCAAACAGGAGAGAAGTTGCTTTGAAGCCTTCAGGAAAAGAAGATTACTATGAGTCAGGTCATGTATCAGAAGAAGAGGAAGAATCAAATTTTGTCAAGAACCTTCAACGGGGTACTGGAATATTCCGAGGTAAGTTACCTTTCAAATGCTTTGCTTGTGGAAGAGTCAGTCACTATGCTGCCAAATGTCCTCATAAGGATAAGATTGACAAGGGGAAAGAATCTATTAGATGGAACAAGAAACAAAATGCAAACAAGGAAAGTTATTACACTCATGAAGATAGTGTTGGATTTTCAAATAGTGATGAAGATGAACGAGGTAATAATTATAAACTTCTAATGGATTTTGAAGATGATGATTACATGGATGCTATTGATGTGGATGGCTTTTATGAAGAGATTTCTAGACTCAAACATGTTTAGAAGAAAAGAATATGATCATTGATACTCTGCGATTCCAACTTGATGAAAAAGAAAATTTTCTCGAGAAGTTAGAATGTGAAATTGTTGGCCTTAGAAAAGAAATTGAGAAAACAAAGGCTCTTAATCTTAAATTTGTTAAAGGATCTGAAACTCTGGACGACATTATCAATGTACAGCATTCTCCTCTAATCAAGACTGGTCTAGGGTATAATGGAGAAGCATCTCAAGCATCCACCTCAAAGAGTTATCTCAATGCAGCAAGGAGGAATGAGCAAAAGCCCGATGGAGATCTCCAGGTAAAACAGGGACGAATTACATCAAGGATAAACAAAGACTACCAGGTAAATCAAGGGCAATCCACCTTAAGGATGAACAAAAGCTACAACTAGCCACAGGTAAAATATTCTCAATTTGCCTCAAGAATGAATGACAATAGAAACTACAAGCGTTTGACAGGAAGATTTGATAATCGGAGGAGTTTCTTCAATGGCCAATGTTTCTCTTGCCATAACTTTGGCCACAAAGTAGCTCAATGTGTTTCCTATAAGACAATCATGACTAGAGAAGCTCAAAATCAAAGAAGTATCACTGGAATCATAAAAAGGACCCATAACAACTTTTCCTCCCTTGAAAATGAAATTGAATGTTCTATTTGTAATAACTTTGGTCATGAATATTCTGAATGCAGGAGCAGGTTTTGGAAGACAACTCAAAAGGAACAAACCTGAAGCGCTAGAACATGGAGAATGAAGGAACCGCAACCAGAAAGATGTGGGATAGCTTTATATGCAGAAGGTCAAGAAAATCAATGGTACATTGACATCGGATGTTTGAAGCATATGACAGGTGATAAAGAAAAACTTGAATCATATACTATTTTAGAAAAGGGAAAGAAATTTTCTTTTAGAAATGATACCCCTGCAGCCATAAAAGGAAAAGGCATTGCTCAGTTGAAAGAAAAGGTCAAAGCTGGAAATGTTTTGTATGTTGATGGCTTGAAGCATAATCTATTGAGTGTCAGTCAGATGTGCGATAATGGAACCGAGGTAATATTTCAATCAGATGGGTGTAGTGTTCGTGATCTTGATACAGGAAGAACAGTAATCAAAGGCAGAAGAACTCCAAATAATCTATACATATTTGAAGAAGGAGAACAACAATGTTATTTGAGCAAGAATGATGAACACTGGTTATGGCACCGGAGGTTGGCGCATCTAAGCTTTTCACAAATAAGGAAAGCATGCAAATATCAGGCTGTTCGTGGTCTTCCAGATATCAAAATTCCAGACAACACCATATGCAAATCATGTCAGTTTGGAAAGAAAACCAGAACTAACTTCCCTAAGAAGGAAGGATCAGCCAACAGGCCTCTTGAGCTAGTCCATACAGATGTATGTGGACCATTTAGGACAAGGTCACCTCGAGGAGAAGAATACTTTATATTATTCATTGACGACTTCTCCAGGATGGTTTGGTTAGGACTTATGAAGCACAAAGATGAAGCATTCGAAAAATCAAATCTTTCAAAGCCTTGGCTGAAAATGAATCAGATCACAATTAAGTGCCTCAGGTTTGACACAGGTGGGGAGTTTACCGCAAATGAATTTTTTGATTTCTGTGAAGAACATGGAATAAGAAGGGAATTCTCTACAGCTAGAACTCTTCAACAAAATGGAGTAGTGGAAAGGATGAATATAACCATTCAAAAAATGGCTCATGCTATGCTTGATGAGTCTGGAACTCCCGCAACCTTCTGGGGTGAAGCTGCATTTGCTGCGGTTGTTATTCTCAACAAAACAAATGTCCAAGTGAACAGCACTTAAACTCCGCATGAGCTCTGGTATGGTGAGACTCCTTCGGTAAAGCATTTCAGAATTTTTGGGAGCAAATGCTATATTAAGAATACTGATGAACAGCTTGGAAAACTTGAACCTAGAGCAGATGAAGGTATTCTCCTTGGTTATTCTCCCTACAACAGAGCGTATAAGTGTTATAATAAAAGACTTGGAAGAATTGTTGACAGCATTATAGTGGTTGATGAAAAAGGATACATTCCTAGGCAAGTAAATTATGAAAATATTGAAGAGGATGAAGACTACTCTCCAAATCAGACTGATGATGAAGAAGAGACCTATGAAGAAGAAACCCATGAGGAGCCAGAGGAACAGATAAGGATAGAAGAAAAGACTCCTTCTAGGTATGTTCAAAAGAATCATCCAGAATCACAAATTTTGGGGCCAAAGGAGGCTGGTGTTCGAACAAGAAGAACAATTGCAAAATCTTCAAGCTATTTGGCATTGCTCTCCTCCACTGAACCCTAAAATGTAAGATAGGCTTGCAAAGGTGAATGTTGGGTCAAGGAAATGGATGAAGAACTTGAACAAATAAAAAAAAACAACACTTGGGAGTTGGTTCCTAGACCAAAAGATAAGAATTTCATAGGAACAAAATGGATCTTCAAGAACAAGTTGAATGAAAATGGGGAAGTTATTAGAAACAAGGACAAACTTGTTTGTAAAGTGTATGCTCAACAAGAAGGAATAGACTTTGAAGAAACTTTTGCTCCTGTTGCTAGACTTGAGGCCATCTGAATGTTCCTTGCTCTCTCAAGCTTTGAGAAGTTCAAAGTATTTCAAATGGACGTGAAATCAGCTTTTCTGAATGGAGACTTAGAAGAAGAAGTGTACATTGAGCAACCAGATGGGTTCATTCTTGGAAATGATCCAAATCTTGTATGCATATTAAAAAAGGCTCTCTATGGTCTTAAACAGGCTCCAAGGGCTTGGTACTATCATTTGGACAAATATCTTCATCAACAAGGATTTTCAAAAGGATCAGCAGATAGCAATCTCTATATA
>APFE031516321.1:65278-81009 GCA_000404065.3 Pinus taeda | reverse complement strand
TTTAAAATTACATTTCAATAAAATAAAATTTACATTCAAATTTTAAAATAACAATTAAAAAAATTAAAATCAAATATAACCTCCTCACAACCATTATGACCAAAACATATATAGATATATAACAATTCTATTTCCATAATATATTAAAATAGGACTACTCAAACTTTAAAAATCATTTGCAAAATTACAAATGGTCCAAATTAGACATCTTATGAACCCATGAACCTATAAAAGTTTCAACAAATATCATTTAAAAAAAAAGAAAAACAATTTCACATTTCGCCAGAGTTTCTTTCAAAGATATATAGCAGTTGTTTCTGGCTCCCAGAATTTTCTCTTATGTTTGAAAAATATGTAGAAAGCTCCAGTATGCTTAGAAGCTTTCCAAAAGCAATGATTAAATGTTTTTTTCTCAGTAAAACTAATTCTATTAAGAGGACGTATGGTACAATAAGAAGTTACAACCAAGAACATAGGCTGCCAGAAAGGATAGGCTATCCACCTCGGCCCCTAAGAAGAAGAGAAGAGAGATGAACTGAGCAAGAAGAAACAAGAAGAACAGAGGAGCAAGAACAGAACAATGTATTCTACCCAACATGTGTAGAATCAACTATTCGACATTTTTCCCCTTTCTTTTTACCGGCTTTGACCCAATCAGGAGGACTCTGCTGAACCGGCATGATTTGCAAGCTGAGCGATGCTGACAGGGAGGATTCCTTGTCTAAGTCCGAGGTGGAGGATTCTTGATTTATTTTCTGTGAGGTTGGCGGGATAGACAAATCCTCAGGATCCGTCGAGGGCGGATCCGGTGACAACGTTGCTTCCATTCCTTCTGCATCCTCTTCCTCTTCATCCGAATTGAAATCATAGTCATCCATGGGGGGAGGAACGTGAGGCTTCCAGCTCTTGGATTTCTGCTTGGGGTTGACTTTCATCTTTTGGGCAGCCATCGTGGGACAGGAACTCTAAGGGTGCCCTATGTGATGGCAGTTTTGGCAACGAAAGGCTTTGTTCTCGTAATCCAAGGTATGAGTCCAGTGTAAGTCTCCAATTTTTAGATTGATCTGTTCAAGTAGACCTTTACTCATATCTATTTCTACACAGATTCTGGTAGAGGTGTATAGGCCCAATTCCCCTCTAGAGACATCTGTGTCTACCAAGCGGCCTAGAGAGCTGCCAATCCCTTGGAATACAACAAAATGCCAAAGGTGTGCCAGGAGATTTGGAAGTCTGACCCAGATAGGGAGATTGGTGATGATTGTTGTAGCAGGATCGAATCTAGGAACCAAGGGATGAGGAATAAACCTGCTGAGCCCCAGAACCATGGGCCTGCAATTAAAGCTTTTTGGTAATCATCTTCAAAAGAGTATTGGAGGACCTGTGTATCAGAGATTAAGAAATAGACTGGCCTTCCATTACTAAATTGAGCTTCCCCTTCATCGGCAGCGCTGTGCAGAGTCCAAGCGGCGGCCGAGGGCAAGGAGGCGACGCAGTTAGGGTTCATCTTCGGCTCCCGCTCAAAATCTTCCAAAGTTTTGAAATGATGAGCTCTAAGCAATGATTAAATGTTTCCTCTATTGGAAGATATTAATTCCAACCACCCACCATTATGCAGTTTCTAGACTGATCTGGAGGATTCGAGGGACGCATTGGGAAATGGATAGCTTCCTGGAGAAGCCACTACCCCACCAAACTCTAGAAGCTTCCTTGCTATGTATAAAAACCTTTTCAGCAATCAAATGAAGCAAGTTCTGAGTTTTGTGTGTTAAATTCTGAGTTATGCGCTCTCTGATTTGGTATCAGAGCGAGGCGAGGTTAAGTCCTGCAAGTTTCTTCTGAGAGGGTGTGTTCCAAAGAGGTTGGAGGTGTGACAAGAATGAGGTGTGGTGCAGTGGAAGCGTGGAGGGTGTATTGTCCAGAAGCTATGCATAAGTTTGTCTTGTTTTGAAGAAAGCATTTTGCTAAGGCAGCGGTGTAAATCGATTTAAGAGAAGGGTGTAGCTGTACACGTAACCTGTGTTTTGTCATAGATTACAAACATGTTGACTGAATAGGGAATTAGGGGGTTCGGTCCTCACTCTCAGCATATTTTGTCATATAATACCATTTTCTATGTACATATAGCCTAATTCTTTTCGGCGGTTTTTAAGCAACACAAAATGTTTTTTTGAGCCTTTGATACGGTTCTGCAATTGTATAATTAGACAACTTGAGAATCTGGAAGGCAATCAAATTATACATATAGTTTCAGCAAAGGTAAAGGAGAAAGGAGAGTTGCAGTCTAGCCGTTGCAAGTATAAATCAACAAGGGAATTTTATTGCCTTGGCTTCCCAGGGCAACCTTATGTCTCCTTTTTTTGTTTTTTGTAAAACTTGGCTTCTGCAAGAAGCTATTACGTTTTCTCTATTTTGAGGTCTGTATATCTTTCATTTCTAGATAAAGATACAGAAGCTTTTCTTTGTTGTGAGGGGTAAGTAAAAAAAAAGGAAGCCATATTATCCAATAATATTGGATAAATTTTTTAGGGATTTATATTTGTAAAAATTAGTAATTTTTTGTGATTAGTAAGATGAAAATAAGTAACATGGCTAATGTATTGGCAGAATCTTATTTATCTGAATCTAACAAGTTAGATGGTAAAATTATGCAAATTGGAAGTTTAAGTTGTAGACTTTGATGGAAGGCAACAACACATGGGTGATTGTGTCTGGAGCTGAAGTTAAGCCAGTGTCCCCTCAAGCTAGAGACGATGCAATTCAAGACTGGGAGTGACGATAAAACAAGGAAAAGGTGCTTTTGTAGATGACGGTTAAGGACAACATTATTCCACAAATTAGAGAGTGCAAAACATCCAAGAAGACATGGGACACTCTCAAAAATTTGTATGAGACGAAGACTACAAATCGAATATTGTATTTAAAGAGTAAGCTTCTTTCAATTAAGATGGAAGAAAATGAAAGTGTTAGTGATTTTATTTCTAGAATTAAAGATCTAAAGGATAAATTAGGTGACATTGGTGAATCAGTATCTAGTAGAGACTTGGTTACTGGGACATTAAATGGAATGCTTGATGAATATCAAATGTTTATCACTGGTGTTTGAACTAGAGAGAAGGCTCCTACTTTTGATGAGTTTCTAGGTATACTTATGCAGGAAGAAGAGCAGAGAAGAAGCCTTAAACAAAAATATCCCAATTCAGATTTTGCATTGATGGCCAAAGGGAAGCAGTCCTTCAAAGGCAAAGAGTGGGAGAAAAATAAAGGCAAAAAGCCATAGGTAAAATCATCTCAAGGTACCCCTTTACCAAGGACAATTTCCAAATCAAGTAGAGATGATGTGTGTTATTACTATGGAAAACCTGGTCATTTTGCTAAGAATTGCATGAAAAGGAGGTCTGATCAATTTAAACCAAGAAGGCATTCAGGAAATTATGTTGATAGAGATGAAGCAATTAGTCGAGATGTTAGCAAGCTTAATGTTACACAAAAATATCATCACCATGACTATTTGCAGTCAGTATGGGTCTATCATCACTTATATTGTCCTCCTAAGCAAGTCTCAGACCTCAGCTCTTCATGTCAAGCTTTGCAAATGAGAGAAAGACATTAAAAATCAATAAAGCTCTGGTTCCGCACTTTCTCTCACTTTTGCCTGTGGGCCCGCACCCTTTGTTCATATTACCTATGTATCTGCACGCTCTTTCTGTAAAGGGGTGGGTGCGTACCCCTGTAAAAGTCAAAAAGGCGCAAGTTTATTCTAAAAAACTCACTTTGGGTTAATTCTAGATGATTCTAGAAGGAATTTTGACGTGGATTGTTCGCTCCAAGGTGGTTCATGCATCCCAAAGAGAAGGAGCTAATCCCTTGATAGGAGGAGCTATCCCTTTGAAGGAGGGCTTTATCCCTTTGAAGGAGGACCTAGTAACTTCCCTCCATTGCACTATAAATTAAGGCATTGCGTCAGTTGCTGGAGAGGTTAGAAGCTGAACATTTTTTAGGGTAAATGCTGATAAAATTTGGACTTCCTAGTTAAGCTTGAGAGGAGATATCACATACCTTTTGGCTTCATTGGGAAGTGGTGAAACTTGTCAAAGTAGAGGAGACTTCTTGTCGGACCCTGGGAGGAGCTTGTATAGCATCAAGGCATAGGTTGTAAAGTTCTTCTTTGATTTGAATTAATACAATCAGATTCATTTTTCTCAACAAATTGTCGCATGTGGTTTGTTTCATAATATCCTTGATCATTATCATGGATATGCTTTATGATATTGGCTTTTCAGGTGCT
This sequence comes from Pinus taeda, assembly GCA_000404065.3. NCBI lineage: Eukaryota > Viridiplantae > Streptophyta > Pinopsida > Pinales > Pinaceae > Pinus > Pinus taeda. Next base: position 76,724 of record APFE031516321.1, on the reverse strand, counting down.
ATTTAATTTGTTTGCTTGTTTGTGTTTGCAGGCTCACTTCAAGGAAGCTCATTTGGAGCAAGGGGGCGAGGTTTCCACAAACTTGCATTGGACCCAAGGTAGGCCTAAAGCACTTGTTTTCCTTTCTTTTTAATTGCATATTTAGAGAAAGATAGTTTTTGATTGGCTTCCTTGTCACTAGATATCTTTAGATACTAGGGAGGTTGATCTTGTCTGCAACCTCGACTCATTTCGTGTGACAAAATGGTGACTCCACTAGGGACTTGATTGTTTTCCTTGTTTTTACTTTGACCTGAGAAACTTGTGTTTTGGTTTCTGTTTTTGGCTTGTTGTGTGTGGAATTGGGTGGATTTAGTAGATCTAGGATTATTTTTTGCTTTTCATAACTTTAGGAGAAGCCTGCATCCTGTGCCTGTAACACAGTGCGTACTTGGTCGCATGTTTTCTTTGCATACAGAGCGTGCACGGACCTGTGTGAACTGTGGGCCTGCGGACCCTGCTAAAATTTTGAAAAACTTAAATCTTGCTCTTTCAATTAGTTTTATTTTTGTTTAGATGTTGTTATCCCCTGCCCAGACCTGCATGTGACTTGTTAAGAACTTTCCTTGGTTTAATTCCATTGGTGTTAGGGTTTTAGGTGAAATTCCTAGAAGTTTTGGTTACCGGTCTTGATTTTCATTTTGGTTGTGTAGTAGCCCAGAGCTTAGAAGCTATAGAAGCCTCAGATCACCTTGGTTTTTACTGGCCTTCTTATGAGTCCGACCATTTGAAAAATCTACCTTTGTTGAGGAATCCATCTTGTGTTTTCTCTTTGCGAAACTTCGAAAAAGCTTGTGTTAAAAGTTTGGATTTCATTTTTACAAAAAGAAAACCAAAAATTGCTTGTTTTTGGACTGATTTTTTTATTCTGGACAAGTTAGTCCTTGGTTTGCTTATCGCCAAGTAAAACATCATTGAAAAAGACATCTTGTAAGCTTTTACTTCAAATAGTTTTTTGTAGTTTGTGGATCTCAAGATTTGCTTTATTCATAGTTTTGAGTGTTTTTATAAAAATACAAAAATCTCTTTTGAAAAAGTTTGTTTTTGTAGTCTTTGAACATTTGAAAGAAAAGGGAAATTTTTGTGAAAATAACTAGTTGTCTCGTTTTGAGTGCATTGGAAAAGACAAAAACTCTTCTTTCAATTTGTTTGTTAAGAAAGATTTGTGTTTACATGCATTTGCATTCTCAAACTCTTTCCTAGCTAGAAGTTCATTGAAGAGAAAAGGTTGCTTAATCATCTTAAGTGCATTTTTTTGTGATTTTGAGTCGAGTCTTCACACCATGAGTTTCATCTCTGCAGCTCTTGACTTAATCAAAAACCAATAAAAATAATGCTTAAAGTAAAATAAATCTAGTAATCATTTTATTTCTAGGGATCTATTACACCAACATAGCTTAGGTTAGTGTCATGGAGTAGGGAGTAATTAACTCTCCAAGACAGTAAAACAAACAAGTAGTTGTATCTTGCGGTAGGAGAGAAATCCAATTGTTGCATCTATGCTCTGGGAAAGCTCCTCTTAAAGGAGAAGCACGAGATCATGTCCGAACCATTGTGGGAATCAATCCTTCCTCATTGGGAACAATGCTAGATATTCACGTATTAAAAACGGTAAATCTCAGATTAACAATTGTCAAGGAGCCTTGGGTCACTTGTTGGTAAACCTTGGATTATGTCAAGGAGCCTTCAAGGGGATTGAGCTTGCTACTCTGCCCTTGCGTGCGTATCGGATCATAGACTGTTCCCCCAGGTATCTTTGTTTCTGTTGGTAACCATAGTGACCAAATTCTATAGGATTCTTCCTAAGGTGACGTTGGTGGGAAGACCCCACTGTACCTGGAGTAGACGTCGGCTAGACTCACTTGGATTTTCTGGGGGGTTCTCTTCACTCGAGACCGTTTAGTGGAGAAACTTGTGCCAATCTATTCATTAAGTAGGTTGTTGGGGTAACTGTTCCAACCATTGTTTCTGCATTGAACTCTGCGACGTTGGATTTCATCACCAACTAGTGTTTTCAATATGGAAAGTTATTGTTTGTGTGTGATTTGATCTCCTAGATTCTTTGGGCGTGTGATTCAATTTGTTTGTTTCTTTAGAGGCTTTAGGTGGTTTTCATTGAGATTTTACTTTGTTTTCGTGTGAAGTAGTTAAAATTTTAACCGTGGTTGAATTACCGAGGAAGTCCCGTAGACTTCAGGGCCAACCTCCTAAGTTTTCACCAAGCCAGCCTGAAGGGCTACGGGCGTTGGTAACTCCTATAGACAGTAGAGTTGGGTCACCTGAAAAAGGAGAGTCTTCTTTGGTGGTATATCCTAATTTTTCAGCTTTAATAGCAGATTATAGTGCACAGTCTGTGTCTGTTTCCGAAGTTATTGGTAGTGTTTCATCTACTAGTGATATAGGTGAAGAACCTGAAATATCTAAACCTGAATCTGAAACTGCTACTACTCCAATATCAGGGTTTGCCTCTCCAACTTCTAGTGGTCCTAGTTCACCTGGGGTAGAAAGAATAATTACCCAAAATCTTCCCTTTGGACTAATAGCTATTGAAGGACTTTCTATTCCGGAAAAAGAAGAAGGCATCCCTATCCCTGAAAATCAACCTGTTATAGAGCTTAGGGAGCGTGAATCAATCTTTTATAGTCCACCTAGGAGCAGTGCTTGGTATCTTTCATTGACTAATTTTTTGGAAAACCCAGGACTAATTTTTTCACCACCTCGTATTTCTTATCACCCAACTGCTAGAGGTTACTATCCTCCGTTAGATATGTCGAGACAGTCATCCATGTTTTCTCAATCTCTGGAAGCCTTTTTGTACGACGGTCCTTCTGTTCCCGCTAGGTATTAGTCAATTTCTGGTACTTTTTCAGGAGCATCTCCTCAACCTATTGAACAAGGGTTATTAACTGGAAGTAATGGTACTAAACCATTGAGTGTAGAAGATATTCTCATGATGTCGGGTACTATTCCCAATCCTCAACCTCAAGGTGGCCAGTCACCACCAGGGGGGCAGCCTCAATATCTTCAATTATCACCTATGGGGCAAACTCAAGGGACCCAGTTTGTGCCTGGGGGCAACCTCAAGGTACCCAGTTTGCACCTGGGGGGAAACCTCAAGGATAGTACATACCTACGGGACAGTACGTTCCTCAAGGTCAACCTCAGACTCAATATGTACCTCAAGGTCAACCTCACTATCAATATGTACCTCAAGGTCAACCCCAGTATCAGTACGTGCCTCAGGGTTATGAACACCAAGGTCAATACCCAACCCAAGGTTACCAACCACCTTCCGGTCAATCATATGTTCAAGGATCTAGAAAAATACCGTTGAATTATCAACCCTACCCTCAACCCGGTTATGGTCCTCAATATTCTCAACTTGTTATGGGTCTGTACCCTGAAATGAATGTAGTGTGGGATCCATCTCAATCCTAGCAGGTCTTGCAAACGAATGTGGAGTTGTCATCTCAAACTCGACAACCCTTGGTTTATGGTTCACCCCAGCAACCTGTCCAGTCTACTGTTCAAACTTCTGCACCTTCTGTAGCTTCTCAGTTTGGGCCTAGTACGCCTCGTACTCTGCCTCAATCGACTGTTGCAACTACCACAACATCTATTTCATCTTCTTCTGGAGTATCGATAGCTCCGGTTTCTACTGTCCTTGTATCTACTCCTTAGACATCTTTACCTCAGTCTGGACCCATGGTCCACACTTCGGTTCAGATGCTTGTAGGACAACCTGGTTTTAGTATGGTTGTCACCAATCAACCTCAATTTATTCAACAACCGTACCAAGGACAGTACCAATTTGGTCCTACTGTGCAGCAACCAATCTATTAGTATCAACCGTACCCTGGGTATACATATCAACAACATCAGCAACCCTAGTACGGTCTGGTTAATCCTGGTTTTCCGGGAGGATATAATATTCAAAATGCAATTCCAATTCCTAGTTATCCTGGATATCCTCCTCCTGGGGCTGGTCTGACGACCCAGAGTTTTAGGGACCCTAATCATCAATTACCATTGATCACAACTTTGGACTTTCTTAAATTGACGCGCCTTACGAATGATCCAATTAACTATCTTCTGTTTTGGCCGCCAATGCTGAATAGGTTGCCTAGTGATATTCCTAAGTTTGAAGGCAAATCGGGAGAGGACCCGTCGAACCATGTGATGACTTATCACCTCTGGTGTGCTTCTAATTCCATTTCAGATGATTCAATCTGTTTAAGACTTTTCCAGCGCACTCTAATTGGTCTTGCAACCAAGTGGTACATTGAGTTACCGCGAGCCACTTCTTATAACTTTAGTCAGTTAGCTACTTCGTTTTTAACTCACTTTCAGTTGCCAATCAGATATGACAATGGCATGGAATTATTAACTTCGTTAAAGCAGTCAATGTCCACTTACATTTTAGATCACATTCATGAATGGAGACGTCGACGACGTTTAGTGAAAGTTTTTATCGCGGATCAGATCTTAGCCGAACGGTTTGTAAAATCTTTACTACCCAAGATCACTGAGGATGTAGCTAAGGCCGAAGTCGTTACTGAGGAGCAAGTAATTTATCAAGCACAGTACCTTGACTTATTTTATACTCAGTCAGGTACGTTACACGAGAAAATCCCCGATCTACCCAAACAAAATCAAATCGCTGCAGCTCCTTCAGGGTCTCATGCCACTGATGGTATGATTGGTATGGTTAATACCAAAAGTAAGAAGAAGTCTTCCAAGAATTCTTCTCCTATCATAACCTTGCTAGATTCCCTGACAGGAGATTCTTCCGTGGAACTTTCCACCGATATTCATGTTGTAGAGTCATCTACAGCTAAATAAAAAACTAGTAGTAAGAAGAAAGGGAAGAAGAAGAATAAAACAGATAAGAATTCGAAAGAGAAACTAGAAAAAGTGGAATCAACTGATGAGAAATGCAAACCTCATTATCCTTGTCTTATTTGTGATGAAGAACATTTTACGAGAGACTGCCCTCATCGTGCAGAGGTTGCAAAAATTGTCAAAGGTTCCCAAACTCCTATTGTTTTGAAGGATCCTTTTCCAAATCAAGACAGTAAGATGATAGGTTCTTCCTCAAGTGCCAACGAGGAACCCATATTGATGATATCCCATGTTAGTATTGTGACTCGATCGCAAGATTATGGAAGTAAAAGTCTTGTTGATGGTAAAGAAGCAGAATCTTCTCATTCTAATCCATCAACCTCAGCTACCGGTTCCGATCCACTACAGATCAAGAAACCTAATCCAGACTTAGTAATCAAACTGCCCGCCAAGGGTATACTTCAAAATTCGGCTTTCAATCCACATGCGAGAGTGGCTCAGAACTATAACATTGTTGAAGATTTAGTTGTTTCACCTTCAGCAATGTCGGCTTTGCAAGTGCTGCGATCATGTCCAGCACAACGTAAATTACTTTTGTCAGCTATAGGAGCTGTTTACGTTCAGGACCCGAACCTTATAATCTTTGATCTAGAAAATAGTGCGCCGCGCTTACCTCATCAAATCGTTGTCCAGATTCCAGTGATAGTCAAAAATAGACCTGTTCATAGGATTGTGATTGATGAGGGAGCTTCAACGTGTATTATGTCGATACAATGTTGGATATCGCTTGGTTCTCCTTCACTAAATCAATCCTGGACGATTCTAAATGCCTTTGATGGCCGTGGGTTTCATCCTCTTGGAATTCTACATGATTTACCTATAGGGGTTGAAGGTAAAACCGTTAATCTAGATGTGGAGGTGGTTGATGCCCGTCTAGATTACAACCTTCTCTTGGGTCGTAGTTGGTCTTATGCTATGACAGCTGTTGTTTCATCGGTCTTTCAGCTTATAAAGTTCCCTCATAATGGAAATATCGTAACCTTAGACCAGCTGTCTTACCCGACCTCTTCTGAAAGCATTCATCATGTTGGTAAAACGACTATCCCATATAAGGATGTTGGAGTAGGACTAGTTAAAGATGTCAGTTTACTGGGAACTTTTCCTCTTCCTCCTATCAACGCATTGTCTTCTACTGCAACCATTCATATGATTTCATGAGACACAATTGTTTATTATGATCCTTGGATCATACCTTCTGAATCTGAGATAGACTTGTTTGGTGATCTCATGCCTTTGAGTCCGTATGAACTTGCGTATCAAGCCTTTCAGTTGTTCTCCGACACAAAATCAACCCAAATTGACTTAATGAATGTGGTCCATGAGGAATCACTTTCGACATCAAACTCGGATTCAATAACATTTTCTGAACTTGTTCACACTAATGAGCAAATTCGTGAAATCCTATGCGTCGATGAGTTACCATGGGAAGATCTTCATCATAGATCTTCATTTTTACCAAAGGGTGATCGTTTTGAAAATGATTTTTCATCAATTTTTATGACTGAATATGTCAAGGAAGCTCGGAATCCAATGAAACATCCTAATTCCGAGTTAAACTTGTGAAATATTTCTCAAACTATTCCCCTTGATATTTCCGTTAAGCTTGGAATTGTTGAAAACGTTCATATAGGTACCTCTTGTACGAAAGATGAAATTCAAACATATAAGGCCCTATTTCAAGAATTTCGCGACGTGTTTGACTAGTCATATGAGGAAATGCCAGGAATTGACCCCGTAATGGTTATTCATGAAATCGAAACTTACCCGGATGCTAAACCCATCCGGCAACGTTTGCGTCAGATCCACCCAAGAAAAGCTGTTGCAATTAAAGCATAATTTGAAAAATTACTCAAAGCAGGTTTCATTTATCTGATCCCGTTAACAGACTAGGTATCGAATATTGTTCTTGTTAACAAAAAGCAAGGGACAAGAAGAATATGTATCGATTATAGGGACATTAATCGAGCATGTCCAAAGGACAATTACCCAACTCTCTATATCGATCAAATCATTGATGATTGTGCTGGCAGTGAAATTTTCTCCTTCATGGATGGTTTTTCCGGATAGAACCAAATCAATATTCTACCTGTTGATCAACCAAAAATGGCTTTCATTTGTCCATGGGGGACATTTTCTTATTGCAAATTACCTTTTGGGCTTAAGAACGCAGGGGCAACTTTTCAATGGGCCATGTCTTATGCTTTTCATGATATCAAGCACATTTTGGAACCCTGTCTTGATGACTTTCCTGCCCATTCATTACATCGAGCTGATCATCTCGTCCATTTAAGAGAAATCTTTATGAGGTGTAGGAATTATCAGATTAGGTTGAATCTCAACAAGTGTGTCTTCTATAATGAAACAGGTCGGTTACTAGAGTTTGTTGTTTCGAAAGTCAGCATTCACGTCGATCCCTCAAAGGTTGAAGCCATTACCAAATTGCCTCCTCCTTCGAGTTTTCGCCAACTCAAAATTTTGCAAGGGAAAGCAAACTTTTTACGTCGATTCATCCCTAACTACGCCGAGATCATAAAGGGTTTTACTCGGTTGTTTAAACAGAATACTCTATTCTTTTGGGACGAGATAGCTGAGAAATATTTCGATGCACTAAAACACGCGTTGACCCATGCATTGTTGTTGCATCCTCCCAACTACAACCAAGACTACTTCTTGTATCTCGCTGCCTCCCATTCCACCATCGGAATGGTGTTAGTTTAGGAAGATGAATTCAATACTGAACATGTGATATATTACCTTAGTCGAACTTAAAATCCAACTGAGCTAAAATACTCACATGTGGAGAAATTGGCATTGGCAGCCGTTCAAGTTGTCCAACGTTTTCATCATTACATTTTACTACGTAAAACTACAGTCATTTCTGATTGCAACCCTATGATCTATATTTTGACCAAGCAATTGCTAGGGGGCAAGTACTCCAAATGGATTGTGATCCTACAGGAGTTCGACTTGGAATTTGAAAAGTCTAAGTCAAAGAAATCTTTAGTTTTTGTAGAGTTAATGTGTGACTTCCCGCGTGCTGACACGGAAACTGTGGCAGAGGATCCCGTTGCGAACGAATCCTTATTTCTAATCAACATCTTAGATCTGTGGTACGGGGATATCATCATTTATCTCCAAACCCAATCCTCTCCGCTAGATATTTCACGGTCGGAATGTCGAAAAATACGATTCCAATCCCAACAATTCAGAATTATTGGAGATACTCTTTATCATTGTGGGGCGGACTCTGTTTTTCGACATTGTTTGACTCATGAGGAAGCTGAAAGGGTCCTAAATGACTGTCACTCTAGAGCGTGTGGTGGTCATATGTCTGGGTAGGCCATAGCCCAAAAGATATTGTGCGCTGGCTACTTCTTGCCGTCTATGTTTAAAGATTGTATTATCGAAGTCCGAAAATGCCACAACTGCCAAATTTTTGATCGAAAGATGCGCGCTCCACCTGCTCCTCTCCACCCCATAATTGCCGTTGGTCATTTTGCCAAATGGGGTATCGATTTTATTACAAGTAACCCTCACTCGGTCGGGGGGCATGGGTATATCATCCTTGCGGTAGATTATTTTATGAAGTGGGCCGAGGCGATGCCTACATTTGAGGCAAACGGAAAAACAGCTGTGATTTTCATGTTCAATCATATAATTGCTAGGTTTAGTGTTCCACAAGTGATTATCACTGATCATGGGTGTCATTTTCAAAATGTTATGATGACTGAACTTACAGGCTACCTTAGCTTGCGTCACGATAGTTCAACTCCTTATTATCCACAAGCTAATGGTCTGGTTGAAGCCATCAACAAATTTCTAGTCATCATGATCCGACGAATCATTGGGATTCATCGGTCAAATTGGCATAACATGCTATTTTTAGCGCTTTGGGCGTATCAAACCTCAGTAAAAATGTCAACAGGGTTCACTCCTTTCCAACTATTTTATGGTCTGCAAGCTGTGTTACCCATTGAATACAAATCCCATCATTGCGAATGGCCATCGAGTTACTTCCAGCCACTTCCGAAGAGGAAAGACATTTGTTATACTTGGCTCAGCTACATGAGAGTCGACGTGATGCTGCATTAGCGATCGAATCTCATGCAAAACGTATTAAAGCTCAGTATGATCAAAATGTGACCCCTTGAAATTTTTCGGAAGGAGATCTAGTCTTATTGTACGATCAGGCAAATGATAAATTAGGCGCTGGAAAATTCGTGCCTATGTGGCATGGCCCCTATGTTGTCAAGCGAAAGCTAGCAAAAGGGGCCTAAGAATAGGTAGACTTTGACAGGGTCTCTTTAGGTAAACCCAAAAATGGTCTTTACGTGAAGAGGTATTATGGTTAAAATGAGTGTGGAGATTTTTAGTTAGGTTAGTTTTCTTTCTAGCTGATGTGTTTTAGATTAAAATGTGTGCTTATCTTAGAGAGTGTTTTTCATCATTATTCCCACTTATCTTGGTTTTAATCTTGATATCACAGATGTCGACGCCTCTCCAAACATACATTGGTTTCGCTGATGGTGCTTGTCGTAGTACACGAAATATTTCTTCCGCAACTTGGGTTATTTATTCGCCCTTTGACGAGTTGGTATCTATGCATGGGGTAAGCCTCGGTCAAACAACAAACAACATTGTAGAGTATAGTGCAGTGATTGAGTTATTATCTGAAACTATTTCATTTCGGATTCAGAGTTTGATAGTGAGGTTAGATTCTGAACTCATTGTATTACAGTGTAATAGAGTATACGGCATTAGAAATCCAGTATTATTGATATTATTTTTAAGAGTGCATCTCTTGGAACGTGAATTTGACTATATTGAATATCAGCATATTCCAAGATCTTTAAATACATTAACAGATGCAATTGCTTCTCAAATGTTAAGTAGTCATGTGCAATAATCATACAAGTAAATTTAAAAACATTCCATAATATGTTTAACAAGATAAGCCAGCAATAGTGATATAATATAATATAGGAGTGTGTCAAAATATACATCGTCCTCGATCATAGGTTGAAAAACACCTTATGATTGGCAAAAATGATAAGTACAAAAAGAAAAAATGTCATATGTGGCTACAATAGGCGATCATCCCATCACTGGTGATGATTTCGATACGAAACCACTGCATGGGCCACCTTACAAAGGAACCTCATAAAAGGTCCTGGGACCCCAATCACATAGCACTGAAGACAACGAGGAATGTCATCTATGCCGGTCTCTGGAATGTCCCCTATCAAGTGCTCTAGATGGCTCTCCAACTCGACCAAATTCTCTGTTGATTCGTCCTATGGGGCTGGTGCCGCTGCAGCTGGTTGTTTCCTCTCGTAAGGCCGGAGAGTGGCTGGTCACCGTGGGCCCACATCTGCATTTGAAACTTTTACTATCAGTTTTGGGACGAGATAAAAACAAACCAAAAAATTTAAATTAGGAAAATGTTGAAAATTATTTTACCTGAGTCATCCCATTGCTCTCCTGGTGGAAGAGCCATGTCTGGGTCACCATGAAAATCTACCCTAGCATAAGGAAAGTCCTGGATAGAAAAAACCTGGTTCTCCAACCATTAGAAATACTCAGGTTTGAACCGAACAACCTCTGTCCCCTCATCCGGATGACGAGCCATAACTTCAACCCATCGCATCAATTTGGGCTCTCAAGGAAGCCCAACTCCAACAGTGAGGTGTTGTGGGATCAACATCAGAACCCTCTCCAAACCAAAGCTCACAACTATAGCACCATACCCAAAGGTCTTCAGTTGTCCATTTTTCGCCCTGGTCAGTTAGCCTTTCACATTAGCCAACACAGCATCGCACCAGTTCAAAATGGTGCCTCGAAAGCAATCAACTACCATCCGCATCTGGGATCCAATGGCTATATGTAGTGTCGCGCTACCATAGAGTCTGGTAACTGTAAACCAAATCACCATGAGTACAGGATGGGATATGGGCTTGATATCTATCCCTTTGTCTCGGTTCTGGACATTACAGTACTCTAGCCGGAGGCTCTCGACAGACTGGGCACCTGCCCTAGCCCTAAATAGAGTCAAATGTTCACCTCTCCTAGGCAAACTAGTCAAAAAGTATATGTCTGCCGGCTCTATTTCGAGCTGGTGCCCACCAATGAAGAAGCATTGGTCCTGTATGCTCCATCTATCAACCAGCCACTGCAGAAAGTCCACCTGGGCCCTCATGCCAGGTATGGCCCAAAATTTGTACAAGCCACATTCCTTTAATGCATCAATTGAAGGTTGACGATTCATCGTGGCAAGATCTACGTCCTCATGCTCCCGTTCTCACCAATCAAGCATGATGTTTATCCTACATCCAGTAAAAAGGCGAATTAGAATATACAAATTTGAATTTTTTGGGTAATTTTTGAGTTCATTAGGTTTTAAAAATCTTTGTGCGGGGTACGCACCCTCTTGTTAGGGACAGTGCGTGAGGCCTTCCCCTTGCCTTCACAGTAGGTGCATACCCCCGTCTTTTTTCCCATTGCAAAA
>APFE031516321.1:36384-61914 GCA_000404065.3 Pinus taeda | reverse complement strand
CTTTTCATTTGTATCATCCAAGAATTGTTCATTTATGTAATGTAAAGGAGGTTGCCCCCTCGAAGAGGCTGAATTCTAAGTCATTGATCTATCTTTTCTATCTTTTCTTGAGCTGGTTTCTTGAGATTAATAATGGTGGGCACATCTATTTAGGAGATAATAGATCACATGAAATTAAAGGATATGGTAATATAAGTGTTATGATGCTTAATGGACAAGAAAAACAATTTCAAAATGTGGCGTATGTTCCAATATTAAAGAAGAACTTAATTTCTGTCTCTACTATCACAGATCAACATTTAAAAGTTGAATTTGTGAAATCACATTGTTTGGTAAAGGATGTGCAGGACAACTACAAGGTTGATGCAAAATGAATGAGAGTTGGAGGGTTATACAAGCTGGATGTAATGAAAAATGGGCATCAAGCTTTGGCATCAATAGACATGTCAACTATAGAACTTTGGCATCAAAGTTATGGACACTTAAATCATAATGACCTAATGTTACTACAAAAGAAATTGATGGTAGAAGGTCTTCCAATTATAAAGGGTGAACAATTTGAATGTGAAGGTTGTGCACTAAGAAAACAACATAGGGAAGAATTTCCTGTGCATTAAAATAAAAGAAAACGTGAAATACTTGAACTAGTGCATACTGATGAATGTGGTCCAATGCAAACTAAGTCACTTGGTGGAGAATATTACTTTCTTATATTTATTGATGATAGCACTAGATACACCTGGGTGTACTTTCTAAGAAACAAAAGCGACGTGTTTGAATAGTTTAAAGAATTCAAGAGTATGGTTGAAAAGCAAACAGGAAAGAGCATGAAAATTCTTCAATCAGATAAAGGTGGTGAGTGCACTTCAGGAGATTTTATCAAATATTGCAAACAAAATGGAATTATGCAACAATTTATAGTACCAGATACACCTCAACAAAATGAAGTAATTGAGAGAAGGAATAGAATATTAGTTGAATGTTTTCATAGTATGTTGAAAAGTAAAGGACTTTCTAATAGTTTTTGGGCTGAAGCCATTAATACAGTTGTATATCTTAAAAATAGAAGCCCTACTAAGTATCTTGATCATAAAACACCATTTGAAGCATTTTATGGTTTTAAACCTAAAATTAGTCATTTAACGATATTTGGATGAAAGGCCTTTGCTCATATTCCTAAAGAGGATAGGAGAAAGTTAGATGACAAAGCCATAAAATGTATTTTTATTGGATATTGCACTGATAAAAAAGCATATAAAATGTATGATCCAAGTACTCACAAGGTCTTTGCAAGTAGAGATGTTATATTTCATGAGCATGTAAATAAACAAATAAAAGAAGATGAAAATAATACATGGCAGTCTTCTTATGAAAGCTTTAAGGAAGAAGAAGAAGTTGTGGAATCAACTCAAGAACTAGAACACATGGACATTCCAAAAGGCACATCAAGGAATCAAAGTCCACACAAAAATGAAGGCACTCCATAGAGAAGAAAAGGAGAAGGTACTCCACAAAGTAATGAACCTCTAGGAAGGTCAAAATGATAGATTCAAACCCCCATCAGGGATAAAGATTATGCTTTAATGTCTCAAGTAATGTCTGTTTTTGAGCCCTTAAATTATGAACAAGACAAAAATCATAAAGAATGGATGGAAGCTATGAAAGAAGAATATGACTCTTTAATGAAAAATGAAACTTGGGAATTAATAGAACAACCTGAAAATAAAGTCCCTATAGGATCAAAATGGTTGTACAAGACAAAATTTAATGCAGATGGTAGTATAGACAAGTATAAGGCAAGATTGGTTGCAAAAGATTATTCACAAAAAGAAGGAATAGATTATGAAGATACCTTTGCTCCGGTTGCAAAAATGAATACAATCAAAATAATGATAGCATTGGTGTTGGGCTGTGAATATGCCCACTCTGTAACACTTATTTAATCCATTTTTACTCTTCTTTATTATATCATTTGTTATAATTTATCATTTAAATCTATTTTATAAATGATTTATGCTCTTTTTGATGAATATTATTTATCTTCCTTTATTTCTAATAAATTGATGATTATGCATGATTTTATCCATGATAGTTTTAATAAATTGGTTGTAACATTATTCACCATTTTTAGGCTTCAAGATAATTTCCAGATTGAAGATTTGATCATTAAAAGTGCCAACTCAGAGATGCGCTGGAATAAGGAGTGACAGTTTTTCGGTTGCGATTTTGAGCAAATGCAAAATAATCTGGAAAATCTAGAACATGGGTTTTGTTCAGAACGGACCCAGTTAACTTCATTGAAGAACGGTTTGCCCAAATTCGACTTGTACAAAGAGAAACACAGGGTTCTTTGAGCACAATTTTCTCATATTTGCTGTTGCAGTCGTTTTCCAAATCTCAGCTGCAAAGACCAAATTCGTCTTGCTCTTGTTGAGAGATAGATGGAAATATATTTTCTTGTTGATCAATTGGTTAGAATCAATCCAATTTTGTAAAATAAATCATATTGTAATTATCATAGTTGTAACCACTCTCTGCTCTCTTTGTATTTAAATCAAAACAGAGATCAGAGAGGGGGATGACTTGGAGAGGGGAAAAAGAATGGAAAAATGAGGGAGAATTGAGGATTCAAAGTTGTAAATTCAAGAATGATGATTGGATAGGATAGAATAGGAGGAAAAGGAGATTGTTGCATGTTGTAATTCTCAAAGCTTTAGCTGTTGTAATGATTTCACAGTTTGATGATTAATATATGATTTGGGAGTTGCTGTTCATTCACCTGATCTGAAGTAGCCCAGCAGCATCCACTGGCGGCTAAGGGCCCAACCTCTGGTGGAGTATGCTGCTGTTGTATTATATCTTTCCAATTTATGCTCTGTGATGGTTTGATTTTCTTTTCATTTCCTTAAATTGTTTTGTTCAGTAATCTTTTGTTTATGAACATTTCGCAGAATTGCTCTGTTACATTGAAATCACAATTGGATCGCGTGAGTGACAAAATTATTAATTATAACTTGAAATGTCTCACTCTTAATTCTAATCTAATGTTGCACTATCTAATTAAGACTATGGTTCATTTAATTGCTATTCATTTGTAATTGCAATTGTTGTTCAATTATGTTATTATTCAATTACAACAGCAACTGTTGTTGCTTCAATAACTACGATTACTGTTCACGCTGTTGGATTAAGGTTGTTGATTCAATTACATTTGTAGTTGATGTGTATTTCTATTTAATTAGCTTTGCTGTTTAGATTTATTAAATACGATTCGTTGTTTAATTCCTTTAATTACAGTTTGTTGTCCATTTACTTTGTTGTTCATTTCTGATTAATTGCAAAGAGTTTGCTTTTAAAGAGTTTTCCTAGTTTACTTTCAATAGCAGCTTCAATTCAATTTCGATTTCCTTTTAATTGCTTTAAAGTGGGATTGTCAACTGTAGAGAACATTGGTTATTGCTTCCTCATTCCCAGATTGATTGCCTTGTTCCAGTTTGATTTTAATTCCATCAATTTCTAGAGGAATAAGTTATTGCTACTGTATCCTCGATTGATGGTTGTTTGAGTGAATGATTTAGTTTAGAACATTTCAGTTTCTTGTTGTTCCAATTAGATTTTGTTTCCAGCTTTCATTTACATTTGGATTTTAAGCACTATACTGCAAAACATTACTCTTGAATAAATAACCGCCTTAGACTGAGTACACTCTTGAAATAAAAAGTCGTCCCTGGGTTGACAATTAATGTGAGGTAATTAGGAGTTAAAAAGACACATTTTTATTGCTCCACATTTTGGCGTCATTGCCGGGGACGATAAAAATGTGTCTTTTTAACTCCTAATTACCTCACATTAATTGTCAACCCAGGGACGACTTTTTATTTCAGGAGTGTACTCAGTCTAAGGCGGCTATTTGTTCAAGAGTAATGTTTTGCAGTATAGTGCTTAAAATCCAAAAGTAAATGAAAGCTGGAAACAAAATCTAATTGGAACAGCAAGAAACTGAAATGTTCTAAATTAAATCATTCACTCAAATAACCATCAATCGAGGATACAGTAGAAATAACTCATTCCTCTAGAAATTGATGGAATTAAAATCAAACTGGAACAAGACAATCAATCTGGGAACGAGGAAGCAATAACCAATGTTCTCTACAGTTGACAATCCTGCTTTAAAGCAATTAAAAGGAAATCGAAATTGAACTTAAGTTGCTATTGAAAGTAAACTAGGAAAACTCATTAAAAGCAAACTCTTTGCAATTAATCAAAAATGAACAACAAAGTAAATGGACAACAAACTGTAATTAAAGGAATTAAACAACGAATCCTATTTAATAAAGTTAAACAGCAAAGCTAATTAAATAGAAATACACATCAACTACAAATGTAATTGAATCAACAACCTTAATCCAGCGGCGTGAACATTAATCGTAGTTATTGAAGCAACAACAATTGCTGTTGTAATTGAATAATAACATAATTGAACAACAATTGCAATTACAAATGAATAGAAATTAAATGAACCACAGTCTTAATTAGACAGCACAAAATTAGATTAGAATTAAGAGCGAGACATTTCAAGTTATAATTAATAGTTTTGTCACTCACGCGATCCAATTGTGATTTCAATATAACAGAGCAATTCTGTGAAATGTTCATAAACAAAAGATTATTGAACAAAAAAATTTAAGGAAATGAAAAGAAAATAAAACCATCACATGGTAGAAATTGGAAAGATATAATACAACAACAGCATACTCCACCAGAGGTTGGGCCCTTAGCTGCCAGTGCATGCTGCTGGGCTACCTCAGATCAGGTGAATGAACAACAACTCCCAAATCATATATTAATCATCAAACTGTGAAATCATTACAACAGCTAAAGATTTGAGAATTACAACATGCAACAATCTCCTTTTCCTCCTATTCTATCCTATCCCATCATCATTCTTGAATTTACAACTTTGAATCCTCAATTCTCCCTCATTTTTCCATTCTTTTTCCCCTCTCCAAGTCATCCCCCTCTCTGATCTCGGTTCTGATTTAAATACAAAGAGAGCAAAGAGTGGTTACAACTGTGATAATTACAATATGATTTCTTTTTAAAAATGGGATTGATTCTAACCAATTGATCAACAAGAAAATATATTTCCATCTATCTCTCAACAAGAGCAAGACGAATTTGGTCTTTGCAGCTGAGATTTGGAAATAGACCGCAACAGCAAATCTGAGAAAATCATGCTCAAAGAACCCTGAGTTTCTCTTTGTACAAGTCGAATTTGGAAAAACCATTATTCAAAAAAGTTAATTGGGTCCGTTCTGGACAAAACCCATGTTCCAAATTTTCCAGATTATTTTCCATTTGCTCAGAATCGCAACCAAAAAATTGTCACTCCTTATTCCAGCGCATCTCTGAGTTGGCAATTTTAATGACCAAATCTTCAATCTGGAAATTACCTTGAAGGCTAAAAATGGTGAATAATGTTACAACCAATTTATTAAAACCATTATGGATAAAATCATGCATAATCATCAATTTATAAATGATTTATGCTCTTATGGATGAATATTATTTATCTTCCTTTATTTCTAATAAATTGATGATTATGCATGATTTTATCCATGATAGTTTTAATAAATTGGTTGTAACATTATTCACCATTTTTACGCTTCAAGGTAATTTCCAGATTGAAGATTTGATCATTAAAAGTGCCAACTCATAAATGCGCTCGAATAAGGAGTGACAGTTTTTCGGTTGAGATTATGAGCAAATGGAGAAGAATGTGGAAAATTTGGAACATGGGTTTTGTCCAGAACTGACCCAATTAACTTTTTTGAAGAAAGGTTTGCCCAAATTCGACTTGTACAAAGAGAAACGCAGGGTTCTTTGAGCAAAATTTTCTCATATTTGCTATTGCGGCCGTTTTCCAAATCTCATCTCCAGAGACCAAATTCGTCTTGCTCGTGTTGAGAGATAGATGGAAATATATTTTCTTGTTGATCAGTTGGTTAGAATCAATACAATTTTGTAAAAGAAATCATATTGTAATTATCATAGTTGTAACCACTCTCTGCTCTCTTTGTATTTAAATCATAACAGAGATTAGAGAGGTGGATGACTTGGAGAGGGGAAAAAGAATGGAAAAATGAGGGAGAATTGAGGATTCAAAGTTGTAAATTCAAGAATGATGATGGGATAGGATAGAATAGGAGGAAAAGGAGATTGTTGCATGTTGTAATTCTCAAAGCTTTAGCTGTTGTAATGATTTCACAGTTTGATGATTAATATATGATTTGGGAGTTGTTGTTCATTCACCTGATCTGAAGTAGCCCAGCAGCATCCACTGGCGGCTAAGGGCCCAGCCTCTGGTGGAGTATGCTGCTGTTGTATAATATCTTTCCAATTTCTGCTGTGTGATGGTTTGATTTTCTTTTCATTTCCTTAAATTGTTTTGTTCAGTAATCTTTTGTTTATGAACATTTCACAGAATTTCTCTGTTATATTGAAATCACAATTGGATCGCGTGAGGGACAAAATTATTAATTATAACTTGAAATGTCTCGCTCTTAACTCTAATCTAATGTTGCGTTGTCTAATTAAGATTGTAGTTCATTTAATTGCTATTCATTTGTAATTGCAATTGTTGTTCAATTATGTTATTATTCAATTATAACAGCAATTGTTGTTGCCTCAATAACTACGATTAATGTTCACACTGCTGGATTAAGGTTGCTGATTCAATTACATTTGTAGTTGATGTGTATTTCTATTCAACTAGCTTTGCTTTTTAGATTTATTAAATAGGATTCCTTGTTTAATTCCTTTAATTACAGTTTGTTGTCCATTTACTTTGTTGTTCATTTCTGATTAATTGCAAAGAGTTTTCTTTTAAAGAGTTTTCCTAGTTTACTTTCAATAGCAGCTTCAGTTCAATTTTGATTTCCTTTTAATTGCTTTAAAGCAGGATTGTCAATTGTAGAGAACATTGGTTATTGCTTCCTCATTCCCAGATTGATTGTCTTGTTCCAGTTTGACTTTAATTGCATCAATTTCTAGAGGAATGAGTTATTGATACTATATCCTCGATTGATGGTTGTTTGAGTGAATGATTTAGTTTAGAACATTTCAGTTTCTTGTTGTTCCAATTAGATTTTTTTTCCAGCTTTCATTTACTTATGGATTTTAAGCACTATACTGCAAAACATTACTCTTGAATAAATAACCGCCTCATACTGAGTACACTCTTGAAATAAAAAGTCGTCCCTGGGTTGACAATTAATGTGAGGTAATTAGGAGTTAAAAAGACACATTTTTATTGCTCCACATTTTGGTGCCATTGCTGGGGACGATAAAAAGGTGTCTTTTTAACTCCTAATTACCTCACATTAATTGTCAACCCAGGGACAACTTTTTATTTCAGGAGTGTACTCAGTCTGAGGCGGCTATTTGTTCAAGAGTAATGTTTTGCAGTATAGTGCTTAAAATCCAAAAGTAAATGAAAGTTGGAAACAAAATCTAATTGGAACAGAAAGCAACTGAAATGTTCTAAACTAAATCATTCACTCAAATAACCATCAATCGAGGATACAGTAGCAATAACTCATTCCTTTAGAAATTGATGGAATTAAAATCAAACTGGAACAAGACAATCAATCTAGGAATGAGGAAGCAATAACCAATATTCTCTACAGTTGATAATCCTGTTTTAAAGCAATTAAAAGGAAATCGAAATTGAACTGATGCTGCTATTGAAAGTAAACTAGGAAAACTCTTTAAAAGCAAACTCTTTGCAATTAATCAGAAATGAACAACAAAGTAAATGGACAGCAAACGGTAATTAAAGGAATTAAACAACGAATCCTATTTAATAAATCTAAACAGCAAAGCTAATTAAATAGAAATACACATCAACTACTACAAATGTAATTGAATCAGCAACCTTAATCCAGCAGTGTGAACATTAATCGTAGTTATTGAAGCAACAATAGTTGCTGTTGTAATTGACTAATAACATAATTGAACAACAATTGCAATTACAAATGAATAGCAATTAAATGAACCATAGTGTTAATTAGACAGCGCAACATTAGATTAGAATTAAGAGCGAG
This sequence comes from Pinus taeda, assembly GCA_000404065.3. NCBI lineage: Eukaryota > Viridiplantae > Streptophyta > Pinopsida > Pinales > Pinaceae > Pinus > Pinus taeda. The sequence continues at coordinate 53,809 of APFE031516321.1, read as the reverse complement.
ACATTTCAAGTTATAATTAATAATTTTGTCACTCACGCGATCTAATTGTGATTTCAATATAACAGAGCAATTCTGCGAAATGTTCATAAACAAAAGATTACTGAACAAAACAATTGAAGGAAATGAAAAGAAAATCAAACCATCAAACAACAGAAATTGGAAAGATATAATACAAAAGCAACATACTGCACCAAAGGTTGGGCCCTTAGCCGCCAGTGGATGCTGCTGGGCTACTTCAGATCAGGTGAATGAACGGCAACTCCCAAATCATATATTAATCATCAAACCGTGAAATCATTACAACAGCTAAAGCTTTGAGAATTACAACATGCAACAATCTCCTTTTCTTCCTATTCTATCCTATCCCATCATCATTCTTGAATTTACAACTTTGAATCCTCAATTCTCCCTCATTTTTCCATTATTTTTCCCCTCTCCAAGTCATCCCCCTCTCTGATCTCTGTTCTGATTTAAATACAAAGAGAGCATAGAGTGGTTACAACTATGATAATTACAATATGATTTCTTTTAAAAAATTGGATTGATTCTAACCAATTGATCAACAAGAAAATATATTTCCATCTATCTCTCAACAAGAGCAAGACGAATTTGGTCTTTGCAGCTGAGATTTGGAAAACGACCGCAACAACAAATCTGAGAAAATCGTGCTCAAAGAACCCTGCGTTTCTCTTTGTACAAGTCGAATTTGGGCAAACCGTTCTTCAAAAAAAGTTAATTGGGTCCATTCTGGACAAAACCCATGTTTCGGATTTTCCAGATTATTTTCCATTTCCTCATAATCGCAACCGAAAAACTATCACTCCTTATTCCAGCGCATCTCTGAGTTGGCACTTTTAATGATCAAATCTTCAATCTGGAAATTACCTTGAAGGCTATCATGGATAAAATCATGCATAATCATCAATTTATTATAAATAAAGGAAGATAAATAAGATTCATGCATAAGAGCATAAATCATTTATAAAATGGATTTAAATGATAAATTATAAAAAATGATATAATAGAGAAGAGTAAAAATGGATGAAATAAGTGTTACAAAGTGGTCGTATTCACGGCCCAACACACCCCCACACCGAATATATTGCGTGTCCTCGTGCAACGAAAACTGAATATGTTGCATGTCCTCATGCAACCCAAAGACAAAACCCATGTGTTAACCAAACAATAAAATTTGTTCCTCTCAGCTCATAAAATGGATAGAACAAATGAATTCTTCCTCAATTAATGAATATTCAATTTTAGCAATCTTGATGAAGGCATAACAATTCAGTTGCAACAAAATATGATATTAATAACAGAAACCTTCATTAACCATTTTCCCAAAAACTACAAACCAGATTTTGTTGAAATGTTGCATTAGATTTGTAATATATGAATGCGTCTATGATCCAAAAATCAGATCGTTTTGATGCACGGATCATAAGATATAAACAAAATGGTTGTAGGTGAGAGTGCATGATTTCCGAAATTTTATGAACCAATTTAATTTGAAATGATCTGGGTTTGTGTATTTTAATGATACCTCTGTGTTTTCCGGAAATCCAAGAATTGAGTTCATAGTTTTAAAAATATTATGGAAATCAATGTCTACACTGAAATTGTATGCCTTAAATGAGAAAGTAAATAGAAAACATCCATCATGCGTAGCATTTCTGCACTTTCACGTTTTGCTGTTCCTTTTCGAAAAGAATAGCACGTCAACACTTTTCATTTTTGTTGTTCCTTTTCCAAAGGAACGGCACTTGCATTTTTGTTGTTCCTTTTCCAAAGGAACGACACTTTTGATTTTTGTTGTTCCTTTTCCAAAGGAACGACACTTGCATTTTTTGTTCCTTTTCTAAAGGAACGACACTTTTAGTTTTTGTTGTTCTTTTTTCCAAAGGAACGACATTTGTATTTTCACACTTTTTTGTGTGTATTTTTGCTTTTTTGGCATGCATTTTCTTTGTTGTTCCCTACATAGAAAACCACTTTCTTTTTGAGTGTCTTTATTGTTCCTTCAAAAAAGGCAACACTTTGGGAGTATTTTTGAGAGCAACCTTTCTTTTCTCTTGTGGGATTATTCCTAGTTCATCTCAACCACATTTTCCTGATTCTCTTTCATGGCATGAAATACACTACTTTTATGAGGACAAGAATTATGGATTCTTTTGAAGCGAGTTATTATCATTCAAGTTATGATCTTTAACTGGACAACTCCTTGATGATAGATTCTTTTCAAAAATGACACAATTATTTATATACTACTTTACTGCATTGTTTTCTGTTGAACATGATATTGATTGATCATCTTAATACCATGCTGGTTCCACCCTTCCTGGTTACAATCTTCTCTGTCTGTAATAAATGAGCTTATGGGTATATTGTTTTCTATTGACATGTTCAACTTCTTCCGCCATCCTTGCTCTTAAGGAGTATTGAGCCTCCCTCTTTTTATCATAAAAATGTGTAATAACAACAAAATTTGTTTGAAGATGGAGGATAAGGGGTCTCATTACGAGCCAGCCTACCATGTTCATAAGGTTGTAACAAAGTGACATTTCCATTATGGCCACCACACCAGGGTTATGATCCACTGGATAGCGAAATTATCCCTTGGAACAGGAGGTCTCATCACGACCCAGCCTGATCACTTTTGCTACATCCCAGTGAATAGCAGTGTGGTTATCTCGTTACCACGCCAGCACACTGATCTCTTCTGTAGAACAACACTGAAACTCTCTAGTTATAAATTGAGGATTCTGGCTCATATGGGTTAGAAAGCAACCCTGCCAAGGCTATGGACGCCTGCTGGTAGTAGAGGCTCTGCTTATGGTATTGAAGTTATATATTATCATCAATTATTACTATAATACCCTTTTCTTATTTTTTATTTTTATGAGAGAAGTTATTTCCTTAATTTTTATCCCTACTTTGAACCTTTATGCATGATAAATTGTTTTATGATCAATCACATCATTTTTTAGCTAGAATACAGTCAGCAAAGCATCTTTTTGGCATATTGTCGTTCTTTTTATTTTTTCATAACTTATCATCAATCCAAAGTGTCCTATCTTTTATTCATAACTATCTTTATACACTCTGCTCTCATTATGACCATAACTCTCGTCGTCCTAACATTGATTTGTGTACTCTACTGTTGTATTGTTCATTCCCTTGCCTTGCAGTCAACACAACACCTCTCATATTCTTTATGGTCATGGAATTCCTTTTCCAATTGGAGGGGGGAATGTATGCATTATGGGATTGCATGTGATATGATTACTGCACTCTGCCATAACTTGTTGATTTGATAAGTTTTTCTTATTGAAATTTTTGCATGCATCTTAATCTATTGCTATTTAAAACTAACACTATGGATTCAAGAACATTCTATGCAAAATAGTGATTTGTTTACAAGAGAACAACAAGTATGGGGCAGAACTCTATTCGCAGCATGACCACACTATTGCACTTTATAGAAGAGGCTCACGAACGTGAACAATTCTTCAGACATGATGTGCTTGCCTGGATTCCACCTTTTGCATCACTTCCAGCATCAACTCTGTCTACATCAGCTTCAACAAATGCCAGTTCATATATGTCATTCTACATTTTTCTTTTTGGAGGTAAAACTTGAGGTAAAATAGCATAATTTTTTGATTTATTAAGAATTTATGAGAATTTCATGCAAATCCATTTTGAGCATTATTTATCATCCTTCATTCTCATCTTTACCACTTCCCATTTTTTAGCAGCATATCATCTTCTAGTGTCGGGGAGTGTTGCTTCCGTTCATTTCTTTTTTATGACCATGTCATTCATATTCTTTGTCATCCATTTATATTCTTATTCATTCTCAACACCTCCCTTATTCCATGTTGTTTTACACCAAGCATAAAATTCAATAGCTCGTAGCAACCGCCTCTATTTGTTTTCTAGCATTGCATGAGGGCATGCTAATTCTTCATAGAGGGGGAGTAATTGCTATGCATGATGGATGTTTTCTATTTTCTTTCTCATTTAAGGCATACAATTTCAGTGTAGAAATTGATTTCCATAATATTTTTAAAACTATGAACTCAATTCTTGTGATTTCCAGAAAACAAAGAGGTATCATTAAAATACACAAACCCATATCATTTCAAGTTAAATTGGTTCATAAAATTTCAGAAATCATGCACTCTCACCTACAACCATTTTGTTTATATCTCATGATCAGTGTATCAAAACGATCGGATTTTTGGATCATAGAGGCATTCATATATTACAAATCTACTTGCAACATTTCAACAAAATCTGGTTTGTAGTTTTTGGGAAAATGGTTGATGAAGGTTGCTGCTATTTATATCATATTTCGCTGCAACTTAATTGTTATGCCTTCATCAAGATTGCTAAAATTGAATATTCATTAATTGAGGAAGAATTCATTTGTTCTATCTATTTTATGAGCTGAGAGGAACAAAATTTATTTCTTGGTTAACACATGGCTTTTGTCTTTGGGTTGCATGAGGACATGCAACATATTCAGTTTTTGTTGCATGAGGACATGCAATATATTCAGTGTGAGGGTGTGCTGGGCCGTGAATACGACCACTTTGTAACACTTATTTCATCCATTTTTACTCTTCTCTATTATATCATTTGTTATAATTTATCATTTAAATCCATTTTATAAATGATTTATACTCTTATGGATGAATATTATTTATCTTCCTTTATTTCTAATAAATTGATGATTATGCATGATTTTATCCATGATAGTTTTAATAAATTGGTTGTAACATTGTTCACCATTTTTAGGCTTCAAGGTAATTTCCAGATTGAAGATTTGATCATTAAAAGTGCCAACTCAGAAATGTGCTGGAATAAGGAGTGATAGTTTTTCGGTTGAGATTCTAAGCAAATGGAGAAGAATCTAGAAAATCTGGAACATGGGTTTTGTCCAGAACGGACCCAATAAACTTTAGTGAAGAACAATTTGCAAAAATATGACTTGTACTGAGAGAAATGAAGGCACTCCACAGAGAAGAAAAGGAGAAGGCAATCCACAAAGTAATGAACCTCTAAGAAGGTCAACATGATAGATTCGAACCCCCATCAGGTATAAAGATTATGTTAATGTCTCAAGTAATGACTATTTTTGAGCCCTTAAATTATGAACAAGCCAAAAATCATAAAGAATGGATGGAAGCTATGAAAGAAGAATATGACTCTATAATGAAAAATGAAACTTGGGAATTAATATAACTACCTGAAAATAAAGTCCCTATAGGGTCAAAATGGTTGTACAAGACAAAATTTAATGCAGATGGTAGTATAGACAAGTATAAGGCAAGATTGGTTGCAAAAGATTATTCACAAAAAGAAAGAATAGATTATGAAGATACCTTTGCTCCAGTTGCAAAAATGAATACAATCAGAATAATGATAGCATTGGAAACTAAATATGATTGGAAGCTACATCAATTAGATGTAAAGTCGGCTTTTCTAAATGGTGACTTAAAAGAAGAGATTTATCTTGTTCAACCATAATTATTTGTAAATAAAGGTCAAGAACATCTTGTATGAAAATTAAAAAAGGCCTTATATGGACTAGAACAGGCCCCTAGATATTGGTATGAGAAAATTGGTGGGCTCCAGTATTGCAGCAATAATGTTGCAACTCCTGGGACTCCCTCCTTTACTTTTATCAACCCGATAGTTCGTAAAAAACTTGGAAGCGACGATGTTGTATGCACAAGTACTACCTCATGTCGCAGCTGTCATTGGGTCAACTTAATAATGTTGCAACTCCTGGGACTCCCTCCTTTACTTTTATCAACCCGATAGTTCGTAACAAACTTGGAAGCGACGGTGCTGTATGCACAAGTACTACCTCATGTCGCAGCTGTCACTGGTCAACTGGCACAAGTCCGCTAGGAGCTTAAGCCAACTTCTATGAGCTCTTAGAAGAAGCTTTTTAATTGATGGATGAAAGTTAACTCGAAGGAAGTTAATCTATTTGCGAAAAGAGATTGAAAACTGAAGGAAAGCGCAAACCCTAGCAAACACTAATTCTACCAGCTAGCCCTACTGACACCAAGAAGAGAATGCAAACTACTAAAAGAGATGCCATTAATTCTATGAAGGGAAAATACATGCGTCTAGACTACCTCTATCTAAAGAAAACATATTTTTGTATTTTTGATTAAGTTGTCAGTTTCATCATGCATATGCTTTCACTGTTCTTGACTGTGCAGGGGTGGATCTATGAGGATAAATGCTTGGAAGAGGTTAGGAAGGTTCAGAGAGGGTCTAAGGAGTCCCTAACACCCTTCTGAAGAGTTTCACAAAGTTTGGCAATGAAGAAACCTCATTTGTGAGCTTCTACAGGAAGTCTGCAGGGGTTCTACGGGATGTTCAGGAATTTCTATAGGATGTTCAGAAATTTCTACAGGATGTTTAAAAATGAGATTTTGGAAGATGGGTGAGTGAGGGAAGATGCATGAATGGATATGGAGGTAGGATAGGGGTCTGAAGTGGCTGAGGGATTGGTGGATGGAGTGGTGAGAAGGTGTAGATGGTTGAATTGGCTCAAAGAAGGCTAAAACAATGATTGCACAAAAAGGTAGGGTTACGTGGGCAAGAGGACAGATGTGAGATGAGGAACCTAGCTAGGAGATGGGACAGATGGCTCTGATGAAGCTTAGGGGAATGAAAGAGTGGTAGAGATGCCTTGCGCTGTGTACATTCAACTGAATCAACAAAGTTTTGCAAGTAATCAAAGTCCTAGCTAATCTAATCTAACTAACAATAAAGTGAATGAACAACAGCTTTATTTGAAAGAGAACCATATAGATCAACTATGCAATGAAACATTTCAGAGATCTAAACACATAACCAACTTCTGCAAATGAAAACAATACACTAAGGATTGCATGGTAAAGCAAACTAGTGTTTTTGTTTTGGGACAGCACGGTTACTTCAATTCCAGCCCCTGATCCAATAAGGAAGAGGTGAAACCAAAATTGTTGTTGACCTTTTTCTTGAGCTTTTTTTCCCTATTATTATCCTACCAATCTATTCTAAACATCTGAAGCAATTCTATTCATAAACAGTGACCTAGCTAATCAACACAGCTCAATCTGCCTAACAGAAATACGTTTCAAATGCATAAAAAGGAAAGCAACGATGCATAAAGGAAAGGTAACAGTACATAAAGGAAGCCCTAGGCTCTCAGGTTGGGCCCAACCCTGAGAGCTACGGCTCCTATAGAAAACTCATAGTTGATGTAAAATCAGACTGCTTATCATTATCAAAAAATAGTCATCAGTCAAGAGTTATGCCAAAATGGGTACAAGAAAGCGAGCTAAAGCTGACAGCACTGTAGTGCAAAAATATCCAATGGTTTCAAAAGTCCCTTATGAAGGCTGAGGCCTTATCATTTATACACCACGAAATCCCTAGCAGGCCTCCTAAATCTAGGGGACTTGGTTGTCCAACTGTTAGTAGACAGTCCCTTTTCCAAAATCTGCTTGGTTGCCTTCAAGATCCGGTTCTGGTGGCCTGTGAGCTCGGAGTTTGGGGGTGAAGATCCTGAGTAAGGGCTATTTAAAGTCATACACAACCCCCCTACGAATCATCACCTCAAACTTGGCTATCTTCTAGCCCATGATTGCTCGTTTTGCTCCAACATGTGTCAAAAAAAACCTAAAACGGGCACGTGTTAGCCACCTAGGAAGAGTGACTACCCTTATTCGTATAAATGACATAAACATACTAAAAAATAATGCATAAGCTATGAAAAATGGAAGATTGAACAAGGATAATTAGGAAAAATGAGCCCAATAAGTTACCCAATTTGGGGCTCATCAAAAATCGACAAATTCTTCTTTCAGCAAGGATTTAAAAAGAGTAAAAACGATCCTAATGTGTATGTCAAGACAAATAGAAATGGGGATATAGTATTACTTTCTATATATGTTTATGATCTAATAATAACAGGGAGTGTGGATAAATTAATTACATATATAAAAATAAATTTATCACAGGAATTTGAGATGAAGGATCTTGGTGATATGCACCATTGTCTAGGTCTTGAAGTATGGAGAAATGATGGAAGAACCTTAATCACACAACGCAAATATACAAATGAAGTACTAAAGAGATTTCATATGAATGGATGTAAAGCAATGAGTACTCCATTGGAACAAAATATCAAATTAAGAAGTGATGATGGAACAAAAGAGGTGAATGGAACATTGTATCAACAATTAGTGGGAAGTCTGAATTATCTCACTACCACTAGACCAGACATTGCTTATGCACTAAGCATACTTAGTCAATTCATGGCTAAGCCTCATGAAAGCCATTGTATGGCTGCAAAAAGGATCCTTCGATATTTAAAGGGAACAATCAATTTTAGTATTGAATATACTAATGCTTGTAATGTTGAATTGACAAGTCATTCTGATTTTGATTGGGCTGGAAATCCATATGACAAGAAATCCACCACTGGATATGTCTTCAACGTAGGATCAGGAGCTATATCATGGAGCAGTAAGAAACAGGCAACAATTTCCTTTTCATCAACTGAAGCAGAATATAAAGCATTATGTAGAGGCACCTGTGAAGCTATATGGCTCAGAAGAATACTTGAAGATGTTGGTAAAGGTCAAAAAAAACCTGCAGTAATCAGATGTGACAATCAAAGCACCATCAAACTCGGGAACAATCATGTATGTCATGCAAGGTCAAAACATATAGACACACAATATCATTTTGTAAGAGAAAAGGTCCAATCAGAAGAAATTTCTCTAATGTACTGTAATACAAATGAGAATATAGCTAACATATTTACGAAGCCTCTTGGGAAGGAAAAATTTGAGTTTTGTAGAAGTAAGTTATGTGTTGTAGAAAATCAAGATTATATTGTAAGCCTAACTGAGGCGTGACAATTAAGAGTATGTTTACAGTGTCTTGTATATTGGCTATAGTATATTTGTCATATGGATGGAATTAAGGGGGAGTGTTGGAAGATATTAATTCCAACCACCTGTCGTTAATGTAGTTGCTAGATTGATCTGGAGGATTCGGCAGACGCATTGAGAAATGGATAGCTTCCTTGAGGAGCCACTACCCCACCGGACTCCAGAAGCTTCCTTGTTATGTATGAAAACTTGTTCAACAATCAAATGAAGCAAGTTCTGAGTTTTGTGTGCTACGTTTTGAGTTATGCGCTCTCTGATTTCCTCTTAAACCGAAACTATGCAGTGTAAACTTATCTAGCATAACCGAGACTATGCCATTATAAACCTCTCTAGCAGAGCAGAAAATAAATGGTAATCACAATAAAATAACAAGTAGTAGACTATAAGTGCCATTACCTGTAAATTTAAACCTGCAAACACCCAAGACATAAGATATACTAAATGAAAATGTGTGATCTCTGGAGGAAGTAACTTCGCAAAGTTGCCGAGAAGAAACAAACTCAACAAATTTAAACAAAGAAAAGTTGCATGAGAGGAATAGCGTATCCACATGTAGGGCTTGTAACTACCATCACAAAAGAAGTTTCTCTCCCCCTTGGTAGAATAGTTGTTGTATATATTGATGCACCTCAGTGTCTTCGTGCAACTGTTGTAGTGAGCACAATGTTTGAGAAGTCCCCAACATCTCAAAAGTAGTGCTACCGCCACGCTTCAATTTTGAACATATATTGGTTGTTAGTGTTGGATATATTTCACTTGGAAGAATCTAAGGCTAACATTGACTCTGCTTATATTTTTTGTCAGCTAAGCACCCGATCGTCACCGAAATGGACCAAAATCCAAGCACATCATGCCAACGGTACCAATAGGAAATTGTTCGAGTAGCCCGAACCAAAAGCGATATGAGCGAGTAGTGGACTCGATCCCAAGCCAGTCGAATAACCATCTGAGTCTAGTGCCACATAAACTGAATTGGATGCTAAGAAGATAATTACATCAAACATTTTGTAATCAATTCATAGAATATGGCTTTAAAGTTGAATTCTAACAAATGCGCTGATGATTTATAGAACATCATTTACATGAAAAGTTTGTCAGTTTAAAAAATAATTTGTTGTCTGAACCATGAATTTTTTATTTTAAACCCAAGACTCTAATGAAAACTAACCTCCATTTTCATTCTATGTCTATTATGATCGTGGTTTGACTACAGTGAATCTCAAGCCCAATTCCATCCTGATAAGTGGGGTAGACCTATGATCTTTCGAAAATATATAGAATTTTATATATCGAATCACCTACCATCTTTCAAACATGTATAGAACTTATATGCCAAATCTTCATTTATTTTCCAGGTCAACACGAAATCTTAATCCATAGACTAGTTGCCTTAGATGACAATTGAATTTCCTTATTTACCTGCGTCTCAATCAATTTCATGCTGGTGTTGCAACATTGTTTCTATCTCAAAGAGAAGGAAGGATTTTGTAAAATATCACTGGTTAACCTACATAAGGGTTATTAATTCTTGTTCTTTTATGTTCACGATTGTAATAATTTCAATTACTAATGAAGTCTGCTGCTTTTTGAATTATTGTAAATTTTTAAAAGAAAGTGTTTTATTTTTTTCAAATTTGTTTGAGGTAATTTTGGTAAAAGATTTTTTTTAATATTTTATAGTATTTGAAATATACATGGAAAAATATAAATAAATTCTGTTTATTTATATTAATTTTTAAACAATTATTTTATGCTATCTCTTCTCTAAGATCAATTGATTTCTCACCTTGTCCTAAGGATGAATCACATTAGTTGGTTAGAAACATCGACCCAATTCTTACGATGTGATTAATCCGGAAGACTTCTCTCTAAATTTATGGATCACAAAAGTCTTAGATCTAACAGTGTTAAATTGTTTATGTCTACAAAATATTTAGACATTTTATGTATTTATAACATTAATAGGCATGTCTTTTATTGGAATTGGGTACTTTAATAATTTTACTAAATACAAAATTTGATGGGATGGTCTAAATTTAAAGACGTCAATATATTCTCAGAATCCCAACTACATCAATGGATGGAATTCACACTACTACCTTGTATATCAAAATCTATGATAAGGGAAATTTTAATTTAAAAAATTATAAAGCCTAATTAAAATTTACTATGCCATTTATTAATTGCCACCTATCACGATTAACAAGAAGTGGGAGGATTATCAAAATTGTATCATAGTAAGCAAACAAATCACAATCACAATGGTGGAAAGTAGAGTTATTGCGCCTAAGTTCCTATTTGAGGATAAATAGACCACATATCATAGTGATGTGCTTTGGAATTACTTTGAGTGAGTGGTGGGAAATGGAATTAACAATTGAAATTAAATTTTAATATTTTATAATATCTTTAATTATTTATTACATATTCTTTATAACACTTTATCTTCTAATTGCAATAATATATATCACCCAGATATCATCTATAGTGCCTAAGACATAAGAACCTATTAATCTCCTAGGTATTAGTTCTTGATTAGATTTGCAAAGTTTATAAATAATTAATATTATGGCGAATTTTGTAGTGGTATCAGATTAGATGTGAAGTTTGTGAATTGGTTATTATATCAATGATAAGATATATTTCTAAGGAGTGATAATGTTAAGTGGTAGCACATAGTGGTAAATGGTGTGAAGTGGAATGAATGCAACAATTAAAATTACTACACAATATTATAAAACCAACATTATAAACCCAATGTTATAGCCCTAATATTATAAACACAAAATTATAAATTAAATGTTAATGCTAACAATAACATTAATATTAATACTATTCTTTAATGTTAATGTTAAAACCTAGTATAAATTCCAAGATATATTAAAACCTAATATTATAAATCCTAACATTAACCCAAATATTATAAGCCCTATAAATCCAATATATAAACATCAATATTATAAACAAAATATTGTAAACCCTAATATTATAAACCCGACATTATAAAGCAAATATTATTATCAACAAATATTATATTTATATTTTTTTATTATCAAAATGTAATTTATATATTAATATTAAAGCCTTAGATCAAAGTATAAACACAAACCTACATATATATATTGTTGTAAAACCTAAATTTAATCACTGAAGTAATAAACCTAAAACCTAGTTATTAAAGTAATAAACTTAAAACCAACCATACAAAATATTCAAATTAATATATTAAAACTCATTCAACAATAAACATAAAATTTCATTCAATAATTGTACCTAAACCTACCATAAACCTAAATTAATTAGAGAGGAGTAAATATTTTGTTTGAATGCATCTTAATTCATAAGGGTATGCTAAATAAATAGAAATTATTATTGATTATTATTGTCAAAACGAGTCATTTCACGAGTTATCTTGTTAGAGGCGAAATGATAATTGCCCTATCAATTTTTAGTGCCTTCATATGAGGTTGAATAGTTTTATGTTGCAAAAGATATATGGTATAGGATGTCGCATTAGTATCTCATAGTTAATAAGCAAGAATCATTTTTAATTGTAACATTCTTAATTATTATTCACATGTATTATTTAGTGACATCCTAAAGACACCCCTTTCACTACCCAAATCCCATAATAAGGGTAGAGAGGTGCATTACTATCGTAGAATCGACCTCCTAGTCCTGTCATGGAAATGGGGTTATGAAATTCCTCTCTTTTGACTACCTTAAAACTAGAAAAAAGTGATACCATAGTGTTCATCTCGTTAAGAAATTTTTCGCTCATATAAATTTTGCCTCGATCCGACTTACAAATTGAAATATATGGTCATTTAAATTTAGGCCCATTAAACTTGCCACATCAGCAATGGCCCACATGTGTCACCCACGTGGCATCTTGTGTGGTGCCTACATGGTTGCTCTACCACCGTGGATAGATCCACATGGAACAGGCATGCTTTTGTATAATTGGTAACTGACCCATTTCACTAAGAACATATGGAGTGACATTGGCAAGAGCCCTGACCTTGACTTGGTCTAATAGCTAACGGGCTTGACTAAGCTACCAGCTCAACCTACTCCCTCGCCCGACCAACCTAACCCTCGCCCTGAAGAGTCCCATAGGTGATTATTGACTTGCTTGCAAGGTTTTTTACTTAGACCTTTTTCTATATTTATTCCTGGTTTTACACATGGCCAAATCATTCTGACCCTTTTACCTGGAGGTTCTGCATAGACTTTTTGTAGAGAGGCACTCGTGCCAAGGCCTCCCTCATTCTAGTTGGAGTGTGATATTCCCTGATTTTGAGGTTGTGGGACAATGTGTTCCACCTACGGGTGAAAGCATGAACACAATTGTCCCCCAATAGGCACTCCATATCCTCGAAGTGTGCTATGGCCTGAGCCTGCCAATCCAGGTACTCTAACAGAGCCTGAGAGTTGGTTGCTAGGTGCTGGTGGGCAGATATCAATGTCGTGGGGTCCCATGGCTCTACTCTAATCAGTAGTGGTTCATGTAGTTCTCGTTCCATGACATTTCTAACCTTTGTTGTTCTCTTTTCTTCGTGGTTTAACCATGAGGTCATTGCCATCAGCTGCATGTCCCCTACTACTGTGTTGGGGTCCCACGAGGTTATGTTTGGAAGGGCCAAATTATGAAGGTAGAATTCTGATAGCTTGGCCTTGTCTTCCAATGAACTGTTGTTACATAAATCCATGAACTGCTGGGGGTTTTGGATTTGGGAGATACCCCTCTGTGCCAACGTATTGATTTGGAATTGCAGCCACTGATCCCTGAGGTATAGGCAATAGGATTTGGCCGGCTGCCTACATTGCAAAGCTTCCATTGCCCAACTGGCCATGCAGGCCAGTTGTGCCTCCTTTTCTTGTATCTGTTGTTTTAGAGATTGTATCTCTAGGCCTGCTTGCAATTCCCTTTCCTACAGTTGCCGGTTTTGTTCCTCAAGATCAGCTTGCATTCCTCCTTTTCCCTGAGGCTCTTCTGTGGTGTCCTTGGCTATTGTGTCCTCTTCTTTCCTCTATCCTTGTAGCTATAGCTGCTGCCTAAGCAACTCATTCTCTTCTTGTAACTTGGCATGTTGGGAGCTTTCCACATGCCGTACTCTTGCCAACTCTCTTTGGGTCTCCTTGATTTTTTCCTCTAGAGGGCCTATATCTACCACCCCCTTGGATTTAGCGATCTTCATCCAAGTGTGGGTCCGTAATCTTTCTTCCTCTAGTGCTAGGAAAAGTGGCATTGTGAATTTTTGACGAATGATTTTGCCAGCCTCTAAGAAGTTATAATAAGACCCCAGGCTGGGCTGGGGGCTTGGTTCCATAATGGTATCGCTCTTCTCTTCCTCCTGTGATGACTTGGCTGCTCTTTCCTCCATCTGTTCAGTCTCTTTCAGCCTAGCCAAAGTTTCCTGTAGAACAGCCTCGACATCCTATAGAGAGGCTTTCGAGTTCAATTTCTCCATCCTTTCCTTCCATGTGGATGTCTTCGGGCTCCCCCGCTCATAAGTGATGGATGCCTTGGAGGGGGACCTCTCCTTTGGTGTGGTAGGGGTATCCACAATTGTGATGGGATCTTTTGATGGAGGCTGGGGTCTGCCAGTCTTAATCCTCACACTCCTCCTTGCCTTAAAATACAAGGGAGTCTCCCTCTTTCGCTTTTCCTTCTGCTTGGGAGATGTGCTTAGGGTGGCCAACACAGCTGCTGCCTTCCTAGCTAAAATCTCGACCGATTTCTCCTTCTGCTACCCTTTCTTCAAACTTCTTGTAGAAAGTCCTATAGTGGCTGTTTTCTGGCTTCCTGTAGAAGCAGTTTTTGGACTTCCTGTAGAAATGGCCTTCTGGCTTCTTGTAGAACCAGTTGGCACTGTTTTAGCCTGCTTGGCTGAGGGTGCTTTCTCCTTTAGCTTGGCTGAGGCTACCGTAGGCGTGCCTTCACTTTCTTAGACTTGGTCAGCCCTTTCTGTCCTGCTCTGTAGTCTTTTCTCCCTAGGTGTTTGTGTTATTTTACCACCCATTGTTTTGGCCTCGGCAGCTTGGCCTTTTTCTTGTGTTTCTTTCTATTCTTTCTTTGGTGGTTTGCCCGGGGTTTCTTTTCCTTTAGCTTTCTTTTCTGCCTCAGTGTGCTCCTTCTCCTCGCTGCTGGAGGAAGTGAGCTCCTCGGCCAAAATTTGGATGTCGCCATCCTTAGACATATTTCAAAAAATTTCCCAAGAGAGAGGGACAGTGTAAGTATGGAGTGCATCTTCCATGAGGAGCTTGATAAGCCCATGATGGGCCAGCTGGTCTAGTGTCCCCTCCCTTAGCTTTGTGGCATACTCAATCAAGGATTGCAGGAGGAAGTAGGGAATGCTCAATTTTTGTTCTGAGGGCAGATCCATTTGGTGCCTGAGTTCTATTAGTAAACGGAAATGATAACCATATGTGATGTTGAATCGCCCCTCACATGTAATATACTTCATAATTTGGAGGTTGACTTCACTCCAAAACGGCTGTAGGTTGGTTCTTCGGGCCCCATTCTTGTCCTCTGAAAATTGCTCCTCTGGCAAAAAGAACTCATTTTTAGCCTTTTGACCCAATTTTCTCTTCTCCTTATCCCAGGGTACCCCCATCAGTAGATTAGCGACTATGCTAATGAGCTATGGGGTGAGTCTGAGGGTCAATCCTCTAAAGTTGACAGTGGCTAGTGTCTTCGATTTCGGTTTCAAGGACCTTAGGAGTTCTTTTGTAATTTCATCATCGTGACCTTGACGCTTGTCACAAAATGTCATCCAGTGTGCACAAGAAAATAATTCCACCACCTCAGGGGTTTCCCGTAGTTTCTTGGAGTCTGAGGGTTCCTTTTTGATAAACCCTCTCGACATGGTGAAAAAGACTCTGTTTTTGCTTGCGCTTTAAGCAGAAAGGGAATTCTAGGTGTGTTTCCTTCTTAGAGCATTAAAAATGGTATTTGCAGGCCTCTTCGTATCAATTTCTCTATTTTGAAACTTGACTGCTCGTGTACAGAAGGACGACTCGGGATTTCTCTAAACAGAGTGCAGAGCTCTGTTTCCAACATACACACAATCATACAAAATTCACAGTTTTTCCACCGGTTAGCCTTGACAGTGTCTCAATTTTTTTTTTTTACAGGAGGAATTTAACTCAGGGCTCGTGGAGAAAATCTTGGACGCAAACCACAAAGACAATTTCATGCAACGAGAAGTAAACTGCTTTTGGATTTCACAAACAGACTTGCATTTAAATTTTTCTTTACCCCCCCAGCACGTCGAAATCACCACCTTTTGAACTATTTTGCATGGGAAGGTATGTTTGGGCCTACCTCACTGAGAATTGCCACCCTCGACATGAACAGTCCAAGCTCCTTCGTAATGTTGGGTTTCCTGTAGCGCACCTTCCTATAGAAAGCTTTCCCGGCTTCTAGAGGATGTTACGGTGGTTCTTGACGAGTCTAAGCTACGGAAGGACGTTGGAATAGACCGAGAAGCTTGGGCTAACAACTTGCAGAGGAGGAGGATGCGTACTCGGCTGCAAAACGGTTGCAAGTGCGAATGGCAGCAATTTACAACGAGTTATTCGACCAGCCAATTTAGAATTGTTGTGGAATTCATGGCGCGGGGGTGAGTTGTCCCAGCCGATCCGTTGGCTAGCGTCACGACCATCATTCCTCGGCGTGTCTCTGACCGCCAAATCCTTCCCTCTACATTCACCACCGCCATTTTTGTCAACATGCCGATTCTCCCTGATTGGACACTTCCCACGTGTCAACTGCCCGTCTTTTCGACATATCCAAGCTTGTAGAATTGAGGCTTCTGTGATCCATCAAATTTATAAGAAGAGATTCGGCGAAAATCACATGTAGAAAGACCTTTGTCGACGCGTTTCGAACCAACTAGTGTGGTTCATCGTCAGGACAAGTTGAAGAAACAGATCCAGCTTAGCATGTTAAATACTTTGAGCATAAACTCCAATGGCTAACCTTGAATAACGGCTAATTTTGACTATAGGACCTAGGTCAAATTTATATTTGTTAATTTAATATTATTATTATTTTTAAATATTTATATTATTAGTATATTATTCTATTTATGGGAAACAGTAAAATAGGTAAAAATAACTAAATAAGGGAATAGTACCCAAAGGCAAATAATTTATTTATTCAAAGTTAAGATAATAACATTAGGTTATTTAATATAAAATAATTCTACTAGTTATTAAACTTATTATTATTTACTGTTTTCTTTTTTGGAAATAATGTAAATTAGGTAAATAAATAAACTAAACTAATGGTAAGTTTTAAAATATTAATTTGATTACATACAATATTACTAAATTTTATATATATGTATATAATTTAATAACATAATAATGTTGGGTTATTAGGATAAAAATAAATAAATAATTCTAATGGTAACAACAAAATATAATCATTTATTAAATTGTTT